>JAFFZR010020904.1:0-49800 GCA_018397195.1 Lethrus apterus | reverse complement strand
GGTATGGCTTCTTCTTTTTCAGGCAAAGGTTTTTTCGGTTTTTTGATTTTCTCTTCAACCTCTTCCGTAGTTTCCTTAATTTCTTTTACTTCTTCTGGACCTACCGGTTGTTTTGGCTTACGCCATGGTCTGATTTCATCTTTTCTTGTTATTTGCTCTTTTTCTAGAATCTTTTCTTCAAATTTAAGAATTTCTTTATCTTCTACGATTTGCTCGGGTTGTTTAGAAACGTCTTCAGGTTTTTCCGGTTTTCTTGGTTTCTTTACAGATTTTTCAGTAGTTTCTGAGACTTGGTCTTCTATTTTAAGAAGCGTGACATCTTCGGTTTTTGTAAGAGGTTCCATTTTAGTTGGTTTCAGGGATTCTTCTTCTTTAGTTTCTTCTTTTGGAACAGATTCTTTACGTACGGGCTTCAAAGAAACTTCTTCTAATTTTTCTTTTTCAACAGGTTTTGCTTCTTTCGGAGTTTTCTTCAGTTGTATTAACTGTTGATTCCAAGGTACCTGTTCTTCTTTTTCAGGCAAAGGTTTTTTTGGCTTTTTGATTTTCTCTTCAACCTCTTCCGTAGTTTCCTTAATTTCTGTTACTTCTTCGGGTTGTTTTGGTTTACACCATGGTCTGATTTCATCTTTCCTTTTTATTTGCTCTTCTTCTAGAATCTTTTCTTCAACTTTAAGAATCTCTTTATCTTCTACGATTTGCTCAGGTTCTTTTGAAATTTCTTTAGGTTTTTCCGGTTTTCTTTGTTTCTTTAAAGATTTTTCGGTAGTTTCTGAAATTTCATCTTCTATTTTAAGAAGCGTGATATCTTCGGTTTTTGTAACAGGTTCCTTTTTAGTTGGTTTCAGGGATACTTCTTCTTTAATTTCTTCTTTTGGAACAGATTCTTTACGTACAGGCTTCAAAGACACTTCTTCTATTTTTTCTTTTTCAACAGGTTTTGTTTCTTTCGGAGTTTTCTTCAGTTGTATTAACTGTTGATTCCAAGGTACTGGTTCTTCTTTTTCAGGTAAAGGTTTTTTCGGTTTTTTGATTTTCTCTTCAACCTCTTCTGTAGTTTCCTTAATTTCCGTTACTTCTTCGGGACCTACAGGTTGTTTTGGTTTGCGCCATGGCCTGATTTCATCTTTCTTTGTTATTTGCTCTTCTAAAATCTTTTCTTCAACTTTAAGAATATCTTTGTCTTCTACGATTTGCTCGGGTTGTTTAGAAACTTCTTCAGGTTTTTCCGGTTTTTTTGGTTTCTTTAAACATTTTTCGGTAGTTTCTGAAACTTGGTCTTCTATTTTAAGAAGCGTGATATCTTCGGTTTTTGTACGAGGTTCCTTTTTAGTTGGTTTCAGGGTGACTTCTTCTTTAATTTCTTCTTTTGGAACAGATTCTTTACGTACAGGCTTCAAAGAAACTTCTTCTAATTTTTCTTGTTCAACAGGTTTTGTTTCTTTCGGAGTTTTCTTCAGTTGTATTAACTGTTGATTCCAAGGTACTGGTTCTTCCTTTTCTGGTAATGGTTTCTTAGGCTTTTTGATCTTTTCTTCGACAACTTCTTTTGTTTCTATAATTTCCGTTACGTCCGCAGGTGCTTCGGGTTGTCTTGGCTTACGCCATTGTTTGATTTTATCTTTACTTTCTAGTTCTTCTTCAACAGTTTTTTCATCGACTTTAAGAATGGTTTTATCTTCGACGATTTGCATGGGTTGTTGCTCTTTTGGAGCTTCTGGCTTTTTAGGTTTTCTCCAAGACTTTTCCGTAACTTCGGTTGTTTCTGAAACTTTGTCGTCTACTTTTAAAAGTGTAGTTTCTTCAGTTTTTACAAAATCTATTTTTTCAGTTTCAATTGTTTCTCTCTTGATCGATTCTTTCCTTATTGGTTTTAAGGGTATTTCTGCAATCTGTTCTTCCTTCGTAACAGAGTCTTTACGTACAGGTTTTAAAAGAACTTCTTCCATTTTATCCTTTTCGATTGGCTTCGCTTCTTTAGGTGTTTTCTTCAACTGTATTAACTGTTGATTCCATGGAATAGGCTCTTCCTTTTGAGGTGTTGTTTTCTTTGGTTTTTTAACTTTATCCTCTACTGTTTCTGTAGTTTCAGTAAATTCTTCTGCAGTAATTGGTTGTCTTGGTTTTTGCCATGGTTTCACTTCGTCTTTGTGCTCAGATATTTCTTCTTCTTTTTGGTCGACACTTAATATAGTCTTATCCTCAACGAATTGTTTCGGTTGGATACCTTTTGGCGAGTCTTCAGGTTTTGTGGGTTTCCTCCAAGATTTCTCAACGCCTTCAGTTTTTTCTGTTACTTTCTCGTCTATCTTTAGAATAGTCACGTCTTCAGTTTTTACGAGTTCAACTTTGTCGATAGAGTCTTTCCGAACTGGTTTTAAAGAAACTTCTTCTATAGTTTCCTTTTCTAATTCTTTTGTTTCCCTTTGCGTTTTCTTTAGTTGAATTTGCTGTTTGTTCCAAGGTATTGGTTCTTCTTTTTTCGGCTCAATGCGTTTCGGTTTTTTATCTTCGAGCGTTTCTTCCGTTTCCTCTGGTTTTGTTTTCTCCTGTTGGTGAGGCTTGCGCCAAGGTTTTACTACGTCTTCCGGCTTTTCTTCTTTGGGTTTTTCTTCTTCGAGTTTTTTAGGTTTGCGCCATGGTTTTGCTTCTGGAGATCCCTTTATTTCTTGAACAGTTTCATCGAATTTAAGAAGTGTTTGGTCTTCAGTTTTAACAATTTGCACTTTTTGTGTATCGATAGTTTCTTCTTCCATGTGAATGGATTCCTTTCTGAAGGATTTCAAAGTAATATCTTCAATAGCTTCCTTTTTGATAACTTTAGTTTCTCTTTGGACTTTCTTAAGTTGTACTTGTTCTTTGGTCCAAGGTAATGATTCCTCTTTTGGTACTTCTGATTTCTTAGGTTTTTCCTGTTCTTCTATTTTTTCAATTTTTTGTGTTTTATCGGTCGTAATTTTTTCTTGAATTTGAAGTATCGTCGTATCTTCAGTGTCTACGCGTTTAACATCTTTTGATATTGGTTTCATATCTTCAATCGTATCCTTGGGAATTGGTTTTAAATCGACTTCTTGTAAGGTCAGTGGTTGTATTGGTTTCTGTTCAATCTTCGCTGGTTTTAATTCAACTTCTTCTATAGTTTCTTTGGGTATTTCTTTTCGTTCTATTTCAGTTTTTTTCAGTTGTATTTTTTCTTGCGTCCATGGAACCGCTTTAGGTTCTGTTTTTTCTGGAAATTGAGGTTTTTCCTCTTCCGGTTTTATCGGATGAGGCTTGTCTTTTGGTTTTCGCCAAGTTTCTTCTTTAACTTTCTCGTCTATTATTAAAAGACTTGTGTCTTCTTCTTCTTGTTTACCTGCTGGTGGTTGTTTCCGCCAATCCCAATATTTTGGTAAATTTTCTTCTTCTTCTTTCTTCGTAATTTTAAGTGTTGTGTCTTCTATCGTTTGTTTATCTTCTTTGCGCCATTCTTTTCGTGTAATTTGTTGAATTATCTTGTCGGTTGTTTCTTCAACTGTTAATTTGGTTAAATCTTCTGTGAAAACTTTTTGCGTGGTCGTTTCTTTTTCAGTTAAAAATGGTTTTGTTGGTTGTTCTGGTTGAAATTCAGCACCTTCTTTCGGTATTGGTTTTAAACTGACTTGTTCAAGTTCGTCTTTTGGAATTTCTCTCGGAACAACCTCGGCGGGTTTAAGGTGAACTTCTTCAAGTGTTTCTTTGGGTATTTCCTTTTTAATAATTGGTGCCTTTTTGAGTTTGATTTCTTGTTGATTCCAAGGTATCGGTTCTTGAGGTCGTACTCTTTCTGAGGAATCTCGCGATCTTCGTCTTTCTCCCGGAATACTGGGTTTTCTAAGTGTCGATGGTTGTTCAATTTGCTTGTCTTCCATTAACGGTTTTGCAACTTGCGTGGTTATGGTTTCGACTTCTTGAGTTTCTTCTTTATCGGTTTCCCAGTGTTTCAGATCAACTTTTTGTAAAGTTTCTTTGGGTATTTCGCGTTTTTCCGGTTTCGCCGGTTTCAATTGTACCTCTTCGAGTGTCTCTTTGGGTATTTCTTTCTTTTCTTTTGGTGTTTTCTTTAAAACTATCGGTTGTTCTGTCCATGGTACTTGTTCGGGTTTTCGTTGTTCAAGTGATTTATCTCTTGAACGACGCCTTTCAGATAAGTCTTTTGGTTGAGCCTGTTGAGTGTCTAGTTTAGTGGGTGTTTGTTGCCATGGTGCTTGCGGTCTAGGTTTGCCCTTACATCTCCATGGTAATGTTTCATCGCCTAAGGGCAATGCTTCACCATCCATTGGTTGCCCATCTTGTGGGCCAACGCCATCTATGAAACTTTGCTGTCCAGGTCCTTGTCTGGTACCTTGGGTACCTTTGGGATATGTTGGTTGTTTTTGTCCTTTTTGATCAGTGACTGGTGTACGATATACCTTTCCTGGACGTTCTGTAATATTTATTATTGACCAAAACATATTAGGGAATATTAAATACATAAAATACATAAAATTGAAATAATTTTTTATAAAGGTTGTTTATTTTGTTTTTATTCCAGATTGCCGTCGATTAAATGGAAATAATGGAAATGCGAACGTGAGGAAAATTTGAAAACAATCATTCTTTTGAATTTGCTTCGTTTGTTGCGAATATTAAAATTAGTAATGTATTTAGGTCACATTAGATGCTAAATTTAAAGGAATGATGAGTAACACGAAGCCAGTTAACTACGTAAAATGGGATGTCTCTTTTGTTAAATATCAGTAAATATTAACAAACTAAGATTGCAATTTAAATAAATTTATGTTTTAATTTTGTAACAGTTTATGTTAGGATTTATGTTCCTTATGTTTCCTCATGTAGCAGATTCATTGTAATTGAAACATATTTCAAAATATAATTTGAGATTCAGATGCATACGTTTCAACAACTAATTTTTATAATCATCATGTGGCACGAAAAGCACGATTTATTTGATGAATCATATTAATAAATAACCCACTAAATGAAAATAATTTTATAATAAAAAAAACTTTTTGATTTTTGATGACTCGTTATCTAGAATCGTCATCAGTTAATTCGAAAATAGTTCGAATGATAAACCTTAGGATTCGCCTGATGAATCAAAGGAAAAAAATGTAGGTTTATTTCGAAATCTTTAAGGTTTGAATTTCAAGATTCTTGCTTGTTTGCCAAAAATTTATGATGGTTGATTTCTAGATCATTATTTAAAATAAAACTGATGATTTCAAACGTTGACATGACAAATTTTAAAAATTTCTTGATAAATCAGGTATTTAAAAGATTTTCGTAATACTTTGGTATTACTCGTAAAAGTCTACGTAAAAGTCAAGTTGTCCAAAATTCCTTTATTGTTAAAAATTTATTTATTTGCAAGTTGTTCGAATTTTTTTTGAAAAGCGCTGGGTTCAGTGTTCGCATGAATAATTTCTAAAAATATATTGTGAACCATTTCTAGATCATCAATCATATAAATAAACTTCTTAAACAAAGATTGTTACTTTGACGTTTTAAATTTTATTTCTATTAATTTTTATGAAAAAGAAAAATTGTAAGAATTATTATTATTTTAATTATGATAGAGCCATTATATTTGAATCATTTAAAATTATAAACACAAGTTTACAAGTCGATAAATATTTAATATTTTTGTTTTTAAAATTTTCCATTGGTAAAATTTCTACGAATTAAGTCGCCTGGTTCGTTGTTATTTTGTTTATAGTGGCGTACGTGCGAACTTCCATGTCAAAAAGATTTCTGCTGACTTCGATAAATCGTGAGAATGAGCCACAATAGTCTAAGAAAGATCTAGAAAATATGAGTTGAACCAATCAGAATTGAAAGGCTAAGCGTGGGTTTGACGTCACGAACCGAGCCGATAAATATGGGTAACTGAAGAAAATTTGCTAATTCCCCGTGGAGATCGTTACCAATTCCCTAGCAGTTCGTCGTGGCGCAACCACTTAGGAAAAACCTGCTAAAGAACAGGGGGAATTTCCGGAGTCACCGGTAAAAACGACGATTTTTCGGTAGCTATACGACGAAACTATCGGCTACCAGGTGCGATTCGCTAAGGCGATCGGTTGGTATAAAGAAAGTAATCGTGAAAGGAGAGAGATAAGTCCGTGTGAAATAAGTCTGTGAGTCTAAGTGAAGTTTACGGAATAATATGATTCAAGAGTCAAAACAAGTTTTGTAAAGCGGTCAAGTTAATTCGATTCGGAACGCGAATCCGGTAATTTGTTAAAGTGAGTAATAGTATGATTCGACAAATCCAATTTTCCAAATTTAAGTAACATTTGATCCGAAATGCAGATCGGCATTGTTTTTAGTTAAAGGAAATACGTGTGAAACGTGAGTCAAGCCTGAAGAACTAAATAATATTTCGTTTACGATAACGCTGGACAAGTTATTGTGACCTTTGGTTTGAATAAAGAAAAATATTTGTGTTGTGTAAACAAGGATCTCGCGGGTGAATCAGCGCAACCTTTGTAAGGATTATAGGGCAGGAAAAAGGAAAAAGGAACCAGGATAACTATATAGTCTTGACATAAAATTCAAACCCACGTCAGGATAGGCGGGAGAACGCTGAAGTATGAAAATCGAAAATACATTTTATTGATGAACAATGTAAAGTGACAAAAAAGGGTTAAATTAGTCTTAGTACGTGAAAGTATAACAAAGGGTTGTTTTAATTTGGATTTAGTAAACTAAAAAAAAAGTTGAATTTGATATTTTACACGTGAATTAAGAAACTTGCACGAAGGAAGCTCTCATTTTGCTCATTGAAGTAAATTGTAAATTAAAAAATAAAATAGTTATCTAAAAATTTATTAAATTAAAGATTTTTTCTAATAATATGTTAAATAATTTTCTAATAGAAATCCTGAACGATAAATGTTAAATGGGGTAAAAGGAAGTCTTATCAGAATAAGCGATCTTTAAGTGAAATACCTTATTTTTTGTAAATCATATGTAGAATACTGTGTTCAACTTAGTTCTGTAAAATTGATTAATTCTATTACTTTATGTTTTTTTTTAATGATTATCGAAGGTGTAATTTTTTGTAATATATTAAATACTTTTATTATTAAATTTAGTTAATTAGATCTGTTATGTTTTATTTTGGAATTTCACACCTTCTTTGGGTAATTGAGTATTGACATAGGAATTTGGAATCGATATTTGGTTAGGTTCTCATTTTGGTTAGCAGTATCGACTTCCGGGTTATGGTGGCAGCATAATCTTTAAATATTTATGGGAGTATCGATACGGACGGCTAACGAGTAAATATGGGTGTGTGTGCGACGACAACTTTTGATCTCGCGTGACCTTGGCTAACACCACCGCAAAATTCTACACAGCCAGACGACGTAAAAGGGGCTTAAGTTGCGCCGTACACGTCAAACGTCAATTAAAATTTAGTAAAACATTCTAAGTGTAAAAGACACCACCACCCGCCCGATTCTTACATTTATATTATTATAAGGCAATTCACATAATCAATATTCACTGCGCTGTTTAAGAAATAATTTAAAATGCAAAGCTAACATTGAAATTGTTTAATGGCTTTAACTGATGAATATTAGAATTCATCTGATGATGGTCATAATCATGGTCATACTAAACTGTTTATTGTAAATGCTGATAACTTATCATATTTTTGATGCAACATTTTTGAAACATCTGTACTCTACACCTTAAAAATTATTCAAAAATAATTAAACCATAACAATCATAGTCATAGCTACAAAGGTTTAATTTCGAAAATTATTTTCGATTTAAATCTGATCGTTTGCTAAAGTAACGTCGACGTCATGAATTCATGAATAACGTTCTAAAAAGCATGATTAATTGATCGAACGTATGAACATATTCAATAAATAACTACGAATCTATATATAGGTATGTTTCGACAACTGCGTCGTCATCATCAGGTATTTCTATGGCAGTTAATTTGGTGTTCACCGAATGAATTAAATAATTTGAACTTTAAGGCAGCACAAACCTGAAGATGTTATCCTTATCAGGTTAATTCTAGGTGCTTGAACGTTCAACCAATAAAATATTTAAATTGTCATAAAAAACATTTATTACGACACACAATACACAAAAATATTTTTAAATCTTTTATCTTTACTAAGATTTGGAACAAATTTTTAATATTTTTGTGTCTTAATAAATATATAAGTTTGACTTATCATCATTCATAACAATTAAGAGAATTCGACTGGAATTCACCTGATGACTTAGGAGAACATAATGTTGTATTCAGTTTTATTACCTTTATTTATGTGATTCTGGCTGCTGATTTATTGTAATAAAATTTTATTCAATGTTTAAAGTTGTGGTTTGAAGTTAATTTCTTAAATTTGAGATTTTATTCAAAATTTTGATATTTATTTATGTGTATTTTTATTGAAAAAAAATCCCTTGTATAAATTTAAAAATAGGTATATACAGTGTGTTTGGTTTTAGTTGTCACAGCAGATATCTCGGCTGTTGTTAGAGATACGACAAAATGTCATAGAAGAAAAGTTATTCTACAATAAATTACCTGCCATAGCCAAAAAAAAAAACAATTGAGCATCAAATGCGTTAGATGTAGGAAATGCAATCAAAAGTTTAAATACAACGTATCCAATTTTATTATGTATTTGAAAAGCGTAAAAAATTCTCTTTACAACAATATATCACATGTCACAGTTATCTAATCAATTAAAAACATAAATCGATAATTAAGTAACAAATGCAAATTTTTTTGTGTGGGGTTTTCTGAAACAAAAAGTTTATGTTACTTGTCCACAAGATCTATAGACGCCCTTAAAAATCGTAATCGTAGGTCCTGCAGCCAAATAACGCCATACATGTTGCAAAAAGCGAGAAGTAACTTAATATGCAGATTTGCATTTGTTACTTGATTATTGATTTATGTTTTTAATTGATTAGATAACTGTGGCATGTGATATATTGTTGTAAAGAGAATTTTTTACACTTTTCAAATACATAATAAAATTGGATACGTTGTATTTAAACTTTTGATTGCATTTCCTACATCTAACGCATTTGATGATCAATTGTTTTTTTTTGGCTATGGCAGGTAATAGAAAATTTACTGTAGAATAACTTTTCTTCTATGACATTTTGTCGTATCTCTAACAATAGCCGAGATATCTGCTGTGACAACTAAAACCAAACACACTGTATATATTATACTTATTTGTTTATTCATTAAAAGTTGTGCTTTGAAGACAATTTCTTAAATTTGTTATTTTATTCAAAATTTTAAAATTTATTTGTGTGTTGGATTCATTCAGTCTAAACAAATAAAGCGTGCCAGAATCTCAACCATTTGTCATACGTTCAAAAATATTCAACAAACAACTACAAATACGTCTTTTTTGTAAGATTTACGAAACGTGTACAAATCGCGAAAATTTGCACCGCGTCGTGTGCAAAGACGTTCAACTTAAACTCGAAAGTTCCATTTAAACTCATAGAACAAACGTTCGAACTTCGCGTTGGTAACCGGGCGCAATTATAACCGCAATCATAAAAGCTATTTATAACGACTCTGCCGATAATTGAATCATAACACAAACAAATAATTGCGTTTCCGACGCAGCGGGGGATTTTTTTAAACAGACGTGCCGTCGCCCCTTCCACCGTTTACGCGTAATGTCGGCGCTGGCATCGCCTGAAAAGCTTGCATGTTTTCAGTGATCGACGACGCACACGTGAAACATGTTTTGTTTCGACGGGGACGCGTCAAAGTGCAAAGTGATGTGCGGCCGTTTTAAACTCGATTCGAAGGAATCGAAGCTTAAAGCGGCCATCGATTGAACCGGGTGGTTGCTCGATTGTTTTGAAATAAATGTTTAAGTGATTCGTTAAGTGATTTGTGAAACATTCGGCTTTCGTTTCGATGATTTTTTACTCCTTTTTGGTTCATTTTTTGTAATATATATTTTATTGTAAATATATGTTTTGAACAATTTTTTGGTTTGTTCGATTAAAAAAAGTGTTTCGATTGATTTTTATTTTGATCGAGTGCCAGATGTAACGCTTAGTCATTCGGTGGACCAAATTCGTCACTTAAGGTCGATGTGACTCATTTTTAGGAATCCTTTGGGTCAGCGCGCGTCTTTCCAGATCGGGTTATTTTGGACTTTTTTCGACAAATCATGCGTGCACCTATAGGACGAAATTTCTGGCAAGGTGCGTGAAGCTGTACTATTACGAGCTCCTAATTTAGAACGGGTAATGTTATACACGTGAAGTTGAAAATAGTTTGTGCGTGTCATACTTTGCGCACGACACTAAGCTTCTCGAGCGTCCGTTCCGCCGATTAGAGTTTTAGATTTTTCTCTTTGAAAATAGCACTCTTATAGGATACTTCCCGCACACGCACATTTCGTGCTTCATCCTATTTTTTTATGCACATGCCGAATGAATAAAACATACTTATTAAAAATGTGTTTCATTTTATAAACCATGTAACCATGTCCTTTCCGTCATTTCTAACCATTTAAACGGTTGAACCCAATCAAACATTTTTGGCAAATTTCTACTCGTATTTTATAACAGTAAAACATTGTTTTAAATTATCCGTTAAGCTGCCAAATTATGCAGTTGTTTTGTTCTAGATGTAAAATTTTGCCAAATGATACACGTCTACGATTTTAGATAGTGACGTTTCGTCCTGAAAAAGTGCGTGAATCAACGATCGTTAAAACATTTCACATTTTATTTGTAATATTTATACTCGAATTCAAACATTTTTGGATGGGCATCTCGATCAAGGACGTTCAGTAAATCGTTCATTTTTTATGATTTTCAAGGTCACGTCTCACTTTTTTTATTTGTTATTCTTTTGCGCTTTTAATTCCAATGACTTCGAACGCACGCAAGTCGAACCACAGCAAAAAAAAACGTGTGATTTTGTCAAAAATCGAGAAAAAAATATGAGGTTAATGTAAATACTCAATACGTAATGAGAATAGCATTTTATTACATTAATCACTAAAGATACATAACATGAAACATAATAATCAATAAATAAATAAAAGCACAGCGTTTATTGTGATCAATAACGGATTAGCCAGAAGCCGAATGTTCAATCCTACAGATCAAATCACTTGAACAGACAACAAAATCGAACCACCAGCACCGAATACATTTCTTTAACACTTCGTAACCGTCCCTTTCATTTCGACAAGTGAATTTGAGTATTGCGTTAAAAAATGTTACGGATACAAAATTACCACAATGATAATTAAAGCAATCAGCTAGACTAGAATTTCTTAAATAGAACGAAACGAAAAGAAAGGAGAAAAATCGTCGCAACGTGACAAACATAAAAGGGGAAATTTGAAGAAATTATAGGATTTATTTCTTACTTTTGACGATCAGTTTGGCGGATCGCTCGACTTGGCCGGCGGATGTTGTTGCACGACACGTGAACGTACCGGAGTCTTCTTCGTACGTTGTCGAAATCAGTAAGACGGCGTTGTTGCCTTCATGGATCATCTGAAATGAACAGAAAATGTTCAATTTTTGTTGTACAATTAATAAAATGCAATATTTTATACACAAAAACAGAACTAATCCAACCTAACTGAAGTTAGAACAATAAAACCTAAACCCAATCCTAGCTACGCCCAATAAAACCTAGACACAAAGCAAGTCGAACCTAAGCTGCAATTACTAGGACGTTATTTTTGCGTTATTTTTATTTTTTACAGAAACAGTTTTAAAAAAATATGAATGGTAAGTCGGAAGGCCAAAGTCAGAAACATTGCAAACTTGAATCTGTGTAATAAAATTCGTCTCAACTAAGATTTGAACCTCAGACCTTGAGATTCGTGAAAGAATTGGAAATGGAATATTGATAGGAACTGAAAATTGAACATGGAAAACTGTAAAGATCTATTGGTTTGAGAGATTTTTTTATTCTATGAACTCATAGACTCGATAGAAATTTTAAAAAAATGTGCCGAAATTTTTTGACGAGAAAATTGACTGTTATATTATGGACATAAAAAATGCCATACAGAATCTGTTAAGAACTAAACGAACGAGCATTCAAATGTGGTCTTCTTAACTGTGTTTGCTTACGTGAAATGACTGACTTTGTTTAGGGTCGTTTGAGTTGGGTTAGTTGGCAAATTGTACAAGAAACTGACTAACAAAAATACTTGGGGAGAAAATAACAGATTGATTTTGTGGAAACTTCGCCCAAATTGTAAAAATGAAATATTTAAAGTGTTCTTCCCTATGAAGCCTTTAGGGTAAACTGAAACTTTAATATATTTTTTAATATGTCCATAGGTATTTGGAAAAATTCTGTAACAATTTTATTCTTAGAATGGTTGGGTTCGATTGGATTAAAATAACCAACAAAGTGTACACTTCGTCTTCTTCAAGCGTTTTGTAACTTAAACTGACTGCAAAAACACTTGTGGAGAAAATGACATATTGATTTTGTGGAAACTTCGCCCAAATTCTTTAAAAATGAAATATTTAAACTGTTCTTCCCTATGAAGCCTTTAGGGTAAACTGAAACTTTTATATATTTTTTAATATGTCCACAGGTATTTGGAAAAATTCTGTAACAATTTTATGCTTAGAATCGTTGGGTTCGATTGCATTAAAATGGAAGAAAAGACATTTAGATATGATCTTGAGGACGTCGTATCCGTCTAATATCCATTAAGCTTTTCCTTTAAAAAATATAAGATGCCCCAGCCATTTGTGAATTTGTATTGATCCGACCCAATATATTTAGAAAATAAACAAATTTTTGAAAAACATTAAAGAATATCTGTAGACTGCATCGCTGCATAATAAGTCAAGTTTTCTACAAACTTCGTTTTGATGCTACAGGTTTCAGAAATAAACTTTAAAAATAACTAATCAATTAATCAAAAAGATGAGCTATTACAGAAATTACTACATGTGTTTACATCTCGCTATTTCTAGTTTTGACTTTATAATGCTCATAAATTACCAGGAGTCTCTTGTGCCAAAATACAACTTTATATATTTATTACATTTTCTCAGTAACCGCATTCTAAAAAGTGTTTTAGGTCATGTCAATGACACGAAATTCGTTTTAGGTTATGCGGTTGTGTAATCAGTGGGCAAATTTAAGTCCTTTTGAATTTTTTCTATGAAATAATGGCTTGTTTTTAAGACTTGACATCATTGAATTTCACGGCCCAATAAAGCACCTATCATCCCATCATATTTAAAAATTTCAAATCAACAAATGGTTCAATAATGTTGAGCGTGTAGTAAGATTATACAAATATATATTTACCTGAAAGTCTGGCGATTCAGGTATAAGGAATCCTTCCCTCAGCCATTGGATGGTCGGTTTTGGTTTTCCAGAAACGGTTGTTTTAAACTGAGCCGGGCTGCCTTCGAGAACTGTGACATCTTTCATGGGCGTCAATGATGGCAAGACGTCTTGACTGTCAGGTGCCAACACCCTTAAATTAGCTTGAGAGGTGACTGTTCCAGCAGGATTGGTAGCTACGCATTTGTAAACGCCCTCATCTTCTGGGAAAGCTTCTGTGACTTTCAAAGTGCAAACGTCGCCTTCCTTGAGCATTTGGAAGTATTTGGACGGTTTGATGACTTTATCCCCTTTTTGCCATTTGATGGTCGGTGTGGGTTTACCGGTGATTTTACATTTGAACGCGACCGACTGGCCTTCTCGGATCGTTTGGTCTTTTAACGGTTCCACAACCGCTGGTGCTTTTTCTGCGCCCGGTGTCGTTGGTTTGGTAGGTTTGGTGGGCGATTGCGGCGCCGTAACGGTACATTCGGCTTCGCAACGGGCTTCGCCGGCGCCGTTGATTGCGACGCATTCGTACTTTCCGGAATCTTCAGGCACAACCTCAATGACCAACAAAGTGTACACTTCGTCTTCTTCAAGCGTTTTGTAACGGATGTTTGATGGTAGGATCTTCTTTCCATCTTTTAACCAATAGACGTCGATGGGTTTGGTACCGTTGATACGCGCGTCGAATCTAACCAACTGACCAGCATTTGCGGTGGTACTTTGAGCGGTTGTTACGAAACTCGGAGGAACGGCTCCACCCCTTCCTTGTCGTCTTCTTTCTTGGACGACCAAATTAGCACTGCATTTAGCCGTGCCTCCACGATTTTCGGCGACGACACTGAAAACGCCCGAATCCTCCATGAAAACTTGACGCATCTGCAGGATTGATTTTGTGCTGAATGTGTAGACTTTTAAATCTGGGGAGCTGGTGATGGGGAAGTCTTCACGGTACCATGTGATTTTCGGTAGAGGATCGCCGTCGAACTCGACTTCGAAACGAGCCGAGTCGTTTTCGAAAGCTCTGCACGGTTGGATCTTCTTGGTGAAGACCGGCGGTTTGCTTGGTAGAACTTGACCTTGAACGACTCGTTCTTGGGTCTTGGCTTTGTGTTCAACGTCGGTCGTTTCCGTCGCTGTGATCTTGCGTGTTATTTCCAAATCTCCCACGGTTTCCTTTTGTGTTTGCTTTTGTTTAGTTACGTGGACTTCGCGACCATGGACGGCGGATTCGGCCGGTTCTGGTGGATAACCGCCGCGTTTGGAGTCGATTTCGTATTCGGTGCTGTGTTGTTTAGTTTCTCTTAATCCGGTTCTTTTTAATTGCTGTTGAGAGAACATCTCCTTGTTGGTCGTTTCTTCGTGATGTTCCCTATAAACGATATTTTTAGAAAGTTGAAATAAATAATAAAATTATTACAATTTATCTTGGTACTTTTGGGCCATTCCTTTGGCGATCGTACTGGCGACTATTTTATCTCCGGGTATCGCAAATTGGTGCGTGGATTCTCGCAGTTTGATTTCTCGTGTAACTTGTTCGTTTTCCAGCTCTTGGAGTTTGTTGTAGTATTCTTCGTTTGTTCGTTTGGATTTTACGAACTGTTGCCATTCGGCTTCCGTTCCTTTGTAATGTTTTGGTTTTAAATGGATGGCCGGATGACCGCCTTCTTGGATATGTTGATGGCGTTCGTCGAAGAATTTCTCGAGTTCGGTTTCTTGACGTTCTTTTTGGTATTGTTGCAATTCAATATCGTACCACGCTGTACGTAAATGAAATTATTAACACAATTCGAATACAAATTATGACATTCAACACAATGGTTTTAGCTATTTAACCAACAATACAGTACACGTAATGCATTTTTGCTCAAAAATTATAAACGCATGCTTACATAAACAACGACAGAAGGGAGAAACATAGTCCTACCTGAAATGAATCCTTCATTCGTACCAGAAAGCAAACAGCCGATGATTTTTCCAGAAGAAGCATCGAGGAAATGGGATTTTCGGGAGAAGGATCGAGTGTAAAGTGTACTTTACAGTGTTAGATAGCGTGTATGGACTTATGCGGTTTAAATCGGTGCATTGTGTAAAGTATTTCATGTCAAAATTAATCATATTGCAACATCTCTCTTTGCCACCAACGATATATTTATGCAAAAATTTGAGCAGAATTTGATTCGAAAATAGTTTGATTTATTGCAATTAGTATTTAAAACGTTGCCAAACTTTAAATTTAGAAACTTTTGTATCATCATCATATCATGATCTTATGTGCAAGTTTCAAAAGAAAGATTTTACAATTTTGCAGATTCGTACAAACTACATGAAACTCACGTCTCGGTGAATTTTTGAGAACTCCTCTGTAATCATCGTGTCTTGGTATAACTTTAAGTTCGGTGTCTGCAATGGCTTCACCTACTGAGCTGCGTGCTACGACTTCGACTTTACCGGTGTCGTACTGACGTGTTTTGGGAATGTCCAAATGGTACATTCCGTCATATGTTAACCTGTATCTGGAGCCATTTACTACCGTATGACCGTTGATTAGCCACATTACGCGTGGACGTGGATGACCCGTCACGCGGCAGCAGAAACGGGCCGATTCACCTTCTTCCACCGTGCAAGGTTCAGGCTTGCTGACAAACATCGGTGCCGCTCTAGGTTTGATCTCTTCTTCAGCATCATCAGGTATTCTGTAACAAATTTTTACAGATAACGTATTCTAATTATTAAAGAATCACTTAATGTTAAAATAACATTGCTAACTTTATCTCAGAAATTATGTTCACGTCCAATTCGGATTTGCACCTGAGATTTTCAATTACCTTTTTGTGTGTAAAATTGTGATTTTGGTACTTACACTTGCCACGCGGCTTCCATTTCACGAATCCTCTGGATACTCTTCATACCCTTGGGTAACTGTGATTCATATATGATACCGGGTTTACCGGCGGTCTTTATCACTGCTCTGGTTTCATCCATTCCATATAAGTTGGTAGCACGACATACATATTCACCGCTGTCTTCCGGATACACCCAACCGAAGTTCATGGCAACGTAGCCGAAGTCGTAAATGGGTGTGAAGCGATTTTCTAAAAGCGATTAAATTACGTAACTTGAAAATAATTAAAAAAAAAACGCTTACTGTAAGGTAATGGCTTTCCATTAAGGAACCATTCGACTTTCATGTTCGGATCGCCCACCGGGGCCAATTGGCATTCGAATTTCGTCGATTGCATTTCAACCAGTTCGGTTTGATCTTGGATTTGCGTCACGAATCTCGGGGGTTGTTTCTTTTCAGAGTCGTATAAGTCGTCTTCGGTTAAGTGAATCTCCGAAGTGTATTTCTTAATGGCGGCCTCCATCTGCATGAGAGCTTCTGATCTCTTCATACCTTTGGGTACTTGATTTTGTAAAATGATATTTGGCAGTGTTCTGCATGATATGCTGGCTTTTGTAAAATCTTCACCAAATTCGTTGACGGCACGACAAACGTATTCACCGGAATCTTCCGCGTAAACGTATAAAATGTCGAGCGACACGAAACCCATATCGTAAACGGTCCTGTAACGATGTCCGGAAGGCAATAACTTGCCATTTCTGTACCACTCGATACGCAGTTTCGGATCTTGTTTGGGTTCGACGCGGCATTCGAAATGCACAGATTCAGATTCTTCCACAGTCGATGATTCGATCTGCGTGATGAATTTAGGTGGGCCTACGGGTTCTTCTTCTTTTGGTGCTACTGACACGGGTCCGCGTTCCAATTCCTTCAATTTTTCCGCGGTCATACCCTTTGGTAATTGCGAATCGAAATCGATGTTGCGTTTCGATGTTGTAGTAACGGTAGCTTTAGTGGTCGCGGTTCCCCATTTGTTGGTAGCTCTGCAGACATACTCACCCGCATCGCGACCGTATGAATAATCTATGTCTAAAGCTATGAAACCGAAATCATTTAATTGATGTACGCGAGAACCCGTCGCAAACGGACGCCCGTTGTGGTACCATTCGATTCTCATCGTTGGGTCGTTGATGGGTTCCACTTTGCAGTCGAAATGAATAGGTCCTCCTTCGGCCACGTCGACGTTATCTTTGATATCAACAGTAAATTTAGGTGGATTGGGAGTTTCTTCTTCGGTTGTAATCTCTTCACGTTTGTAAAGTTCCTCTTCGAGCTTTTGGATGCTTTGCGTTCCCGAACGGAAGTTTGTTGGGAGTTGAGGTTCCATAACAATACCTTGTCTACCACGTACTTGTAATTTGCAAGAAACAGTGGCTTCGCCGTGTTTGTTCGTCGCTTTGCAGGTGTACAAACCGGAATCACGTTGATATACTCCGGCCAATTCAAGAATAACGAAACCAAAATCGTTAATTGTTTTGATTCTAGATCCGGCCCATAGAGCTTTTCCATTGTGGAACCACTCGACGCGCATGCTTTGATCGTTGACCGGTTGCAATCTGCACTCGAAGTGTGCAAGCGAATTCTCGGATAGGGTCAAATCAGCAGGTGTCGTGATGAATTCCGGTGGTTTTCCGGAGTCTTCGTCGGGAGTTATTTGTGACTGTACGACACCCAAACCTTCAAGTTCGGCGATTTTATCGATCGTACCCTCCATACCTTGCGGTAATTGTGATTCCAAAATGATGCTTCTCTTTCCTTGTACTTTCATAGTCGAGGTCGTGACAGCTTGTCCGTAATCGTTGAACGCCCTGCAGGAGTATTCTCCGGAGTCTTCTGGATATACAGGAGATATTTCCAATATGACAAAACCAAAATCGCAGAATGTTCGGAATCGTGAACCTGTTCTTAGTGGTTTACCGTTCCAATACCATTCGACCTTCAATTTCGGGTCATCGGTTGGTGTTAGACGAGCTTCGAAGTGGGCGCTTTCACCTTCGCGTAAATTGTCGATATTTGACAATGGAACTGTGAAGACTGGTGCTTTTCCACGTTCTTCGGTTTCTTTTTCGTCTTTGACGCGAATCAACGAATCTTCCAACGTTTGGATCTTTTCCAAACCTCCTTCCATGCCCTAAAAATTTTAATCGGTATTTGTGTATGTAAATTTAATTTCGAAACTTACCCGCGGTAATTGCGAAGTCAGGATCAAGTTAGCTTTCGACGTACATTTCAACGTTGCTTTGGTGGAATCTTCGCCGAATTTGTTGTAGGCACGACATTCGTACAAGCCAGAGTTTTCTTCGTAACAATACAGGATGTCAAGTATGACGATTCCAAAATCGTGGAACGTGCGATATCTATGTCCGTGTGGTAGCTTTTTGCCGTTGTAGTACCATTCCACGACAAGGTCTGGATCGGCTACTGGAGTTAAACGTGCTTCGAAGTGAGCGCTTTGTCCTTCAACCAATTTGGTAACATCCGCGATTTGTGTGAGGAATTTAGGTGGTTCAGTTGGTGCTACAGTCACTTGAGTTTGTTGCACTTGGTAGGTTTCTAATTCCCTAATCTTAGCTAACGAATCTGGTTGTAAGCTTTCTGTGAATACACCACTTCTGCCATAAGCGTTGATGGTGGCTTTGGTATAATCTTCACCGTATTCGTTGCTCGCCTTACAAACATATTCACCGGAATCGTGATTCTGCGTGTATGCGATGTCCATAACAACGAAACCAAAATCAGAAACTGTCTTGATTCTTGTCGACTGTAAAATCGGTTGTCCATCGTGGAACCATTCGACTTTTAATTTCGGGTCATTGACTGGTACCAAAGTGCATTCGAAATGAGCCGGTTGCCCATCTTTAAGACCAACAATATCTTTGAGCTGCGTCGTAAACTTAGGCGGTTGTCCCTTGAATTTCTCAGTGCATTCAAGTGTGACACTTTGTTCAGCTTTGCCCCAGGCGTTAGTGGCCACGCATGTGTATGTACCGGAATCTTCAGTTTTTGCACCCAAGATTTCAAGAACGACCATTCCAAAAGCGTGCACCGTCCTAAATCTATGGCTGGCTTCAATAGATTTTCCATTGTAAAACCATTCAACTTTCATGGTTTGATCACCGATTGGCGTCAATCCCGCCTCGAAGTGAGCAATTTCTCCTTCACTCAAATTGGTAAGGTTAGTGAATTCAGACGTGAATACTGGTGCGTGTCCTTCGTCGCTTTCGGGAATAGGTTGATCGATTCTATTCAACGCATCTTCCAGATCTTGGATCTTCTCGAGACCCTCTTGTCCTTTAGGATGTTGGGTACGTTCAATTAATCCAGCCTTTGTTGTGCAATAAATCGTCGTCGATGTAAACGCTTCGCCGGCTTTGTTGGAGGCTTTTGCCGTGTAGATTCCTTGATCACGTTCGTAAACGTCGGTCAAATCTAAAGTAACGAATCCAAAGTCGCTGGTAAGTTTGAATCGCGAAGCGTGATCTAGCGATTTTCCATTGAAGAACCATTCGATTTTAAGATTAGGATCTTCTTTTGGTTCGACGGTTCCTTCCAAGTGTAAAGGTTTGCCTTCACTAATTCTGAATTCTGGGTTAAGTGGTATAGTCCATACTGGTTTTGCATATTCTTTTTCAGGACCTGAAGGTTGGCGCTGTAGTTTACTGGCATAGGCACTGTCTACTTCCTCTACGGCTTCCAATCCGGCCTTTCCTTGTGGATGTTGTGTATCCCAGAAAATGCTGGCTTTGTCGGTGCAACGTAATGTGCCAGATGTGGTCGCAGTACCTTTGCTGTTAGTTGCTTTACATGTGTAGACGCCAGAATCTTCGGCATAGCAATGGTTGATATCAAGCGCGACATATCCAAAATCGTAAGTTGATTTATATCTGGCTCCGGATGGTAATGGTTTACCATTGACGAACCATTCTATTTTCATCGTTGGATCTCTTGATGGTTCGACGTGACATTCAAAGTGTGCGTTGTCACCTTCGTTGTTAACGATGTTGTTCAGATGACTTATGAAGACTGGTGCTTCGTATGTTGGTTCAGGACGTGCTGGGGCTTCTTCACGCGGCGCTTCAAGAGCTTCCAATTTTGGAATAGCGGACGGATGCATGGTTTGACCCAATAGCCAGTGTTTATCTTCGATCTTCAGCGTGCAAGTGGAAATGGCTTCGCCCAGCAGGTTAGTAGCTTTGCAGGTGTAAATTGCTGAATCGTCGTCTCTCAAGCCACTAATTGAAAGGGTTACCAAACCGAAATCGAAAGTACTGCGTAAACGTGTACCGGTGGTTAAAGAAATTCCGTTTTTGAACCATTCTACTCTTAAATTTGGATCTGCTCTGGGTTCAACTTGCGCCTCTAAATAGACGTGCTGTCCTTCAACCAAATTATCGTAGCTCTTCAAATGGGTTGTAAAGACGGGTGGTTGTTGCGGTGTGGTATCGACGAACATTTCTGGTACTTTGTTCATTTCGGCCTCTTTTTGTTGGATTTTCTGCCAAGCTTCCGGATGTAATGCATCGTCGGAAATGCTTGAACGAGCCTTGACTTTCATTGAGATTGATGAGACCGCCTCGCCGGATTTGTTGATTGCTTTGCACATATACACGCCGGAATCGTTAGTCACTGTATTCAATACGTCGAGGGTTACGAAACCAAAATCGTTGGTGACGCGGAAACGAGAACCCAATTTTAATTCAACGCCGTTGACATACCATTCAAAGCGCAAGCTTGAATCTCCAACTGGTACAACACGGGCTTCGAAATGAGCATGTTGTCCTTCCCATAATTCTGTCGGGCCGGTAAGTACTTGTGTAAAGATGGGTTTTTCGAAAATTCTTTCGGGTTCTTCCGGACGTGGCGCGAGAGGTTGTTCGAGTTGTTGAATTTTGCGCATGCTTTCGGCGTGTTGGGTATCCAACTGAATGCTGGCTTTGGCTGGAAACAAAATACCGTATTAGTACACATAAATTATTTGAAAGTCGATGCTTACTTCTAATTTTCATAGAGGCAGTCGTGACAGCTTCTCCAAGAGGATTGGATGCCCTGCAGATGTAGACGCCTTGATCTTCGTCACGGACATGTGCAATATCGAGTGATACAAATCCGAAATCGTGTACTTTAGTGATGCGAGAGCTGTCTTCTAGAGGTTTTTCGTTCCTGAACCATTCGACTTTAAGTGTAGGATCACCAACTGGAATCAACCGACATTCAAAGTGAGCTGTTTGTGCTTCAAGGATGTTATCGATGTTTTGTAATGGTTGAGTAAAAACGGGACGTTGGCGTGTGACTGGTTCGTCAATTTCTGGTCTCTTATAAGGTTGTTGTTCTTCGAGTCTTCGGATCTTTTCTAATCCTTCAGGGCGTTGCGAATCAAGTATAATGTTATCCTTGGCGATGACACGCATACTAATAGACGACACGCAATGTCCCAAATTATTAATAGCTTTTACCGAATATTCGCCAGCATCTTCAGGCACGACTTGACCAATATCTAAAGCGACATATCCAAAATCAAAAGTGATGTGGAATCTCGAAGCTGATTGCAAAGGTTTGCCGTTATGATAGAACTCAATGCGTAAATTGGGGTCGTGAATAGGTTCGATTTGTGCCTCAAAGTGGGCAGTTTGTCCTTCGTACAATTCAGTGGTTCCGCGCAATTCCGTAACGAAACGTGGCGGGAACAGAGCTGGTTCTTCCACTTCTAGACGCGCCGGATGTACTTGAGCTTCAAGCTCTCGGATTTTTTCCAATCCTTCAGGATGTTGCGTGTCCAAAATGATACTACGTCTACTACCAACTTTGATGGTGCATGTATTTACAGCTTCGCCGACTAAATTAGTAGCTTTACACATGTAAGTACCACTGTCTTCGCCGTATGCATATAAAATGTCCAAAGCGACGTATCCAAAGTCGTGAGTTGTTCTAAATCGGTGGCCAGTTTTTAGCTTAATACCATTTACGAACCATTCGATTTTCAAGTTGGCGTCGTTAATTGGTTCCACTCGGCATTCTAAATGCGCGTGTTCTCCTTCTTTGAGGTTTTCAAGGCTAATTAGTGGCGTAAGGAAAACGGGTCGTTGAGCTTGTGGTTCAATTTCTTCCTTTACTGGCCTTTCGTATGTTTCCAAATCTCTGATTTTTTTCAAACGTTGTTCGTCCATTGTTTCCAGTTGTAGACCCGATCTTCCCACGACGGACACGGCGGCAGTTGTGGCAGCTTCACCTGCGGCATTTATAGCTCTACACATGTAAGTGCCGGAATCTTCTGGGTAAGCATGCAAAATGTCCAAAGCGACGAAACCAAAATCATATGTTGTTTTATATCTTGTTCCAGATGGTAGTGGTCTGCCATTACAGTACCATTCGACTTTCATCGTTGAGTCGTTGACCGGTGTCAGAGTGGCTTCGAGGTGAATCGTTTTGCTTTCAGGTAAGTTCTCAACTGGTTTCAGTCCGCGACCGAATTGAGGCTTTTCAAGTATGACTGCGTCCTCTTGAGTAACGCGTTTGTAACGGGAATCGTCCTCAAGATGTTGTATTTTCTGTAAGGCACCTTCGTGTTGGGTGTCTCTTATAATTCCAGATTTTGCTGTAAAATAATTTATTAACTAACGTCTCAAGATTAAAATATTGCTTACATTTTATGTTGGTAACTACTGACGATTCAGCATGTCCTAAACGATTGGTGGCACGGCAGGTATAAGTACCGGAATCTTCGCCATAAACGGTGAGTACATCGAGACTGGCAAAACCAAAATCGTAAGCTGTTCGGAACCTATGACCTGTTGTTAGTGGTTTTCCGTTGTGGAACCATTCAACCTTGAGATTTGAATCGGGGTACGGTTCTATGCGACATTCGTAGTGGGCACTTTGACCTTCGTATAAGTCTGTAGGTCCGTTCAATTGCGTTGAGAATCTGGGAGGTTGAGTTACTTCAACTTCCTCGTCTTCGCGTCTTTGATACTTGGAGGTGTCCTCCAACTGGCGCAATTTTTGCAAAGCACCTTCGTGTTGGGTTTCGAGTTGTAGCGAAGCTTTCGACTGGACGAAAAGTGTAGCCGATGTGACGGCTTCGCCGATGTCGTTCACGGCGCGGCAGGTATAAGTTCCAGAATCTTCAGGATTTACGTACTTCATATTGAGCGCAACGTATCCAAAATCGTGCATCGTTGTCAAACGGTTGGAAGCTTCGATTGGGACGCCGTTGCGGAGCCATTCAACCTTCAAACGTGAGTCACCTACGGGTATAAGTCTGGCTTCAAAATGACCGGCTTGATTTTCAGCTACGCGTAAGTCTTTAATTGGCAGTGTAAACACCGGTGCTTGACTGACGACTTCTTCTTGGACGGTTTTACGTTGGTAACGTGATGAATCTTCGAGTTCTTGTAATTTATCCAAAGCACCTTCGTGTACTGAGTCAAAAACGATTGATTTCTTTGTGTGTACCGTACACGTCGCAGATGTTACTGCTTCGCCAACTATGTTTGTTGCCCTGCAAGTATAAGTACCTGAATCTTCAGGGTAGGCATATAAAATGTCAAGAGCAACGAATCCAAAATTGTTGGTCTCTGAGAAACGAGAACCGGACTTTACGGGGTTTCCGTTGTGGAACCATTCAACCTTCATAGTGGCATCGGATACTGGAATAAGGCGACATTCAAAATGCGCTCTTTGACCTTCTATTATTTCGACGTTTTTCAAAGATGTTGTGAAGATTGGAATTTGTTTGGTAACTTCTTCGACGTCTTCTGTTCGTTGATAACGTGAACGATCTTCAAGATGTTGGATTTGTTCCAATCCTTGCTCGTTTTGCGTCTGAGTTATAATTTGGGTTGAACTTGAACATTTTAACGTACATGATGTTTCATCAGAACCCACCAAATTAACGGCGCGGCAAGTGTAAGTACCAGAATCTTCAGAGATCAAATCAATTATATCAAGAGCGACGTATCCAAAATCGTGTATCGGTCTGAATCTATGGCCTACGGTGATTGGTCTTCCGTTTTTGTACCATTCTACTTTTAAATTGGAATCCGTAATGGGTTCAACCTTGCATTCAAAGTGTGCATGTTTACCTTCGCGCATATTTTCCAAACTTTTTGGTTTGGTGATGAAGGTGGGCTTGACGTTAACGACTTCCTCCATGTATTCAGTGCGTTTGAAGGCTCTAGAGTGGTCTTCCAATTGTTGGATTTTTTCTAAACCAGCGGCATGTTGAGTGTCAAAGTACAGATCTTTTTTGGCGATTACTTTAACCGAGCACGATGTGACGGCTTCGCCTAACTGATTTCTAGCTTGACAGGTGTATATGCCAGAATCAACGGGGTACACGCTGAGGAGATCCAAGGCCACATAATCGAAATCATAAGCTGGTCTGAATCTATGACCTACTTTGACGGGGCGCCCGTTACAAAGCCATTCGAGTTTCATTGTTGGATCACCAACTGGTTGTAAACGGCATTCCATGTGGATGTTGGTACCTTCGATTGTTTCGATGTTATGAAGCGGTCTGGTGAAATGTGGAGGTTCAAAAACGGTTACTTCTTCGACAGGTCCGTGCTTTTGACGACCTTCGAGCATTTGAATTTGTTCAAGTGACTGCTCATGTTGAGAATCGGTGATTATGTCCGATTTTGCAATAACTCTGACTTGCGAGGATGTGTGAGCAGAACCTAGATGATTTGTTGCTCTGACGGTGTATTCGCCGGAGTCCGACGCCGTAGCGTGAATAATATCCAAAGCGATAAATCCAAAATCGTTGTAAGTTCTAAAACGTGAACCGACTGTTACAGCTCTGCCATTACAGAACCATTCGACTCTCATTGTTGGATCACCCATTGGTTCCAATCGGCATTCTAGATGTATATTGCGACCTTCTGTTACTGGCCTTGGATCGGATAATGGTTGCGTGAAAATTGGCTTGGATTTTGAAATTTCCTCGATTTCGTATTGAGGTTCGACGAATTTTGAGTCTTCCATGGCGCGAGTTTTATCGTAGGCGGTGCGATGCATACTTCTTGTATCAATACTCGAGCGAGCTGAAAAAATAATATTAATAAACCTTTTAGTACATTTTAAAAATACTTACTTTCAACAGTCATATTTGAAGATAGTTGTGCTTCTCCCATTGCATTACTTGCAACAACCGTATAATTACCAGCGTCTTCTGCACGAACGCTGAGTATGTCAAGTGCCACGTATCCAAAATCATGATATGTTTGAATTCTGTTGGCGGTTTGTATCGGTTTTCCGTTACAGTACCATTCAGTTTTCATTGTTAAGTCACTCTGTGGTTCAACGCGCGCCTCAAAGTGGGCGCGTTGACCTTCAATAATCTTATTCGTTCCTTTAAGTGGTCCCATAAATTTGGGTTTCTGCACAACTTGCGTTTCGTCCTTTTCGATTCGATTGAATCGAGTGGTATCTTCGAGGAATTGTATCTTTTCAAGACCTCCTGGATGTTGAGAGTCCATGACGATATCTTTCTTACTGATAACACTGAGTTGTGCAGTCGTAGTCGCTTGTCCTAAGGCGTTATACGCACGGCATGTGTAGTTTCCCACATCGTGTACAGTTACATCTTTGATTGTTAAAGCAACGTAGCCGAAATTGAAAAAGGTGGTAATTCTAGAACTAGCTTCTACGGCACGTCCATCTTTGAGCCATTCCACTCTGAGCGTGGAATCTCCAACGGGTTCCAAACGTGCTTCGAAGTGCGCGAAACCACCTTCACGAATTCCTACCTGATCTTTGATGGGCGATTTGAATTCAGGCGTGCTGAAGCTTTCAGGTGTTTCTTGTACGTATTTTTGGTGTTGTGATTGTTGGTAAGCTTCTAGTTCTTCGACTTTTTCGATGTATCTTTGCTGTTCTGGTATTCCTAAGTCGGCAGTCACGGTCGATCTAGCGTAGACCTTCAGTGTAGATGTGCTAATAGCTTCTCCCAGATGGTTCACAGCTCTCACAGTGTACGAACCTGCATCTTCGGCACGTAGGTGCATGATGTTGAGGGAGACGTAACCGAAGTTGAAGATGGTGGTAATTCGTGAACTGGCTGTGATGGATCGTCCATCTTTGTACCACTCCACTTTCATTGTCGGGTCGCTTACAGGAGTCAGTTGGGCTTCGAAGTGAGCGTTTCGTCCCTCCTGTAACTCGCCGAGATCCTGGAGTGGACGGATGAAGTGCGGTTTCTGGGAGGTTTTTTCTTCGACACTTTCGTGTCTTTCGTATTTAGCGTAGTCTTCTAGTTGTTGGATATATTGCAAGCTATCGGGATGTTGGCTACTTTTTTCAATGGTGGCGCGAGCAGTTACGCTCAATATTGCTCGTGATTCAACCGATCCCGTTGAGCTGGTCACGCGGCAGGTATATTCGCCGCTATCTTGCATTATTATACTGATGAGGTCTAACGCAATGAATCCGAAACGGAATACAGATGTTGCACGGGAACCTAAAATTTATTTTGTGTCATCAACTGAATCTTTTAAACATGAATAAAATGTTTAACATATTATGATAATTAAGTCTTACTTGCTGCAAGAGCGTTTCCATTGAGGAACCATTCTACACACATTGTGGGATCACCAACGGGTTCGATCCTGGCCTCGAAGTGAATTTTACCGCCCTCCACTTGTTTAATATCGCGAAGTGGAATGATGAATTGGGGTGGTGGATATTTCCGATCTTCTTCAGCGCTTGGCGCGAAAGGTCTGGAGGGTTCGACGTGTTTGAGATAAATGACTTCAGGGCCGGGAGCGGGTCTGAAAATATGGCAATTTGTAGAAAATGTTGAACTATGGAAATTGTTCACTTACTCTGGTTCGATTACTTTAGTCGGTCGCGGCAGGTGTAAGCGTCTGGGTTCGGGCGTAGGGCCTTGTGGTGTTTCAACGAATAGTCTAGCCCTAGTTGCAGTGGAGCCCGCAACGTTTTGTGCGGTGCATTGATACCATGCCGCGTCCGACGCCTTGGCTCTGCTGATATCCAAGGTAGATGCTCCACTGTCTATAGTAATTTGTACATCGGGGCCGGTTGATAACGGCACGCCGTCCTTCTGCCAAGTGATTCGTGGTGTTGGAGTTCCTACAGCCCTCGCGTTGAGGACTACAGGTTCACCTTCCTTTACAGTCACCGTGGTAAATCTTTCTACAAATTTGGGTGCAACGACTTGTTCCTTTTCGATTACGTTCATGTTGCACTGGAACGATGTCTCTCCTGTTTTGTTTTTAGCAACGCAAGTAACAACTCCGGAGTGGTTTCTAGTCACCGTGGTAATCATAAGTGAGTGATTACCAGATTCATTAACAAGTATCTTGTGGTTTGTGTCGTTTGTCACTTGACGACCATTAATAAACCAAGTAACTTCGGGATAAGGTCGGCCGGTTACTCTACAGTCAAAACGAGTCATTTTTCCTTCAGTAACGTCACGATCTCCGCACACTCTGACAAAGTTAGGTGCGAGGGTCTTTCCTTCTTCCGTGTCTTCTTCAACGCGTTGCGATTTGAAAGTAGACTCGTGGATCAGTCCTTCTTGTGTACTAACTGGTTCAATTGCGAGATACGCAGACGAGACGATGCATCCTTGAGGGTTTTCGGCGAGCAACGTGTAATGTCCAGAATCGTCGTGTTGGACTTGCTTGACGCGAAGCGTCGCCTGGTTGTTCGAATACGTGGTTTCGTATTTGTGAGTTTCGGTGATCCGTTGACCGTTCCTGAACCAAGTTAATCTCGGTCTGGGATTAGCGGCAACTTTGGCCGAAAATACGGCGTCGGAACCTTCGAGCAATTTCGAATTGCGGGGTTTTTGCGTTATTTGAGGTGGCGCCGGCGGTCCGAGGGACCGTTCGACCGTAGTTGAAATTTGCACATCTTTCTCGCCAACGAATCTCCTAGTGATTGATTCTCGGAAGGACACTTCGCGTAGCAATCTGTACTCGAAGGTGTCCACTTTGAACTCTTCAACGTAAGAGCCGTTGGTGAAAGTTGTGGATTGTTGGACAGTTTTCGATTTTTGATATCCCATTTGTGGCATTTTCATGCCTTCGGGAGAAATGTATACGGAGCAGATGGCCTCTCCGTATTGATTTCTGGCGGTGCATACGTATTCGCCCTCGTCTCCTGGGCCTATCTGGTTTATTTGTAGGATAATGTCGCCTGTTTGGCTGTTGTAGGAGAAACGGTATTTCGATGATTCTGTGAGTGTGGCGCCTTTGCGTGTCCAAGACATTTGAGGCATCGGTTTACCGACAACGCGACCTTCAAATAGTGCATTGCCACCTTGTGCGAATCGTGCGTTACTGAAAACTTTTTCGAAAACCGGTGGTGCGGCATTTGGGCCAAAATTTGCTGCTATTTGCTGCGCTCCGGCTCCTTGAACTGTAAAAAAAATATTTTTTTATGATTCTGATATAAAAACAATTAAAAGCAGCAGCGTTAATAAGCAGAAATAGCATAAAAATGAAGAATTTGAAATTAAGAAATATTATAATAATAACATTGACAATAACAAAAAATGTTATAGGTTATTTGCGAAAGAAGTAACGTGTGTTTACAATTTAAAATGAATTAATAGATTTAAAAATATTCCGAAATTGCACAAAATTGAATAACTGATATTTTTTTAACTTTAAGTTAAACCCGTCACGTCATCCCTCCATGAAGAACTATGATGTTCAAAATGTTCGTCATTCGGATGATTTACTCGACCTCGAACGTGATTTTGAAACAAATCGATGGTTAAAACTGTCAGTGACTACAATAAAAAGATTTCTTATCATCTTCAGATAACCAGTTGGAGAAAAATGTTAAATCAAATTTGAAGTGGGCGATGTTGGTTTCTTCATAATCACCATTCATTCGGTGAATAAGAAATATTTTTATGTTAAAAGATTTGTCCTTAATAAGAAGTTTCGGATAAATACAATTAAAATAAATTTTATACCCACTTTGGATTAGCCCCTACTTGCAGAAGTTGATTATATTTATTAAAGGCGTAAGCTAACGATGTCTAAACCTACAAAACCTTCAAAATGTATCAACTATATTTTTCAAGTCTACGCTGAAATTGAGTGTCGTTGCTCAAAATAAACCCTGCCAACGGAATGATCACATTAACCTTCAACATATTTTTCATAAGAGATGACTAAAATTGTCTTTCAAACTTTAGTTTAAAAGAGGCCAACCAGACTATCAAAGCCTAAAACTCAAAATGTGAAATTGGAGATTTCATATAGCATTTCGAAGAGCCCTACTGACCTTGCATAATAGGATTCATTAAAAATTTAAGACAATTGCAAGAATATAAACACAGACGTAGCGGCAGACACCACAGTTTTTTAAGAAGTCAATGCCAAGTTGGCGTAAACAAAGACTTTATTTCGTAAACCTGCATAAACAATTAACAGTTATGTAAATTTATCCATGTTTATGTAACTTCGTGTCTTAATTTTCAACGATAAATTTTGCAATTATGACATGTTAAAGTTGTCCTGTGCCGAAAATGCAAGTAGGTGTGGATTTTTCTCGACGAACGGGACCGTACGGAGGAGAAGCGCTCGTCCTATTTTCGTGCCCGGATCGCGTTTCAGGCGTCCATTTTTGGAGCAACTATCTTTACCCCGCCAATGGGAACGGACGGGCGACTGCGGTGCCACCTCGTCAGTTACGTAAACTACTCCGACAAAGTAATGCGAAGAATGTTTAATTATAAACAATTACATATTGATTCGAGTTTCAATTATTTTTAGTTTATCGAGCCAAAGGATTTTGATTGCGATTCGACCGTAATTTTAAAAACAAATATGTCCAAATATATATATATACATATATATATATAATTGAATTTGGATTAACCATTACCTACTAATCACATATATATATATATATTTTTTTTTTGATGTCCATGACCTCAAAGAAACTGTGATGGATAAAATTGTATACATAAACTTTTTCTTATACCATATGCTTTATATTAATGCAAAATTTGGAGCAAAGAATTAATTTTGTCGAATCAATTAAAAATTTTATGGACTTGGAATTATGTAATTTAATTGTTTTAATATACGTTTGATATACACACAACAAATTTCGATAGAGTATGATATATGATTGTATTTCGATTTGTAAATTCCCACGTTGATTAAAAAAAATGTTAGTCGTAGAAACTATGTGTTCGCTGTGTATTGAATTAAAGCTCTTTCCAGATATTTTTACGTTTGTCTGAAAAACATAATTCGGAAACATCAAACATAAGAATTTTTGTAATATATTAATATAACATAATCTGGCACCTTTACTATAAATAAGCTCTATAGGTATTTCCTCATTTCGCACAAAACTCGCTTATGACTTAAGGAAGCGATTTGTGCTTTTATGTATTTTATTTCAAAAATAATCTTGGGCGAGGTTTATTTCTGTTGATGATTCGCAAGCATGTTTGTAATAAAAAGAATGAAAATTTACACATTCGAGCCAAGAGTTTTAAAAGTGCTCGAATTTATTTATAACGAGTAAGATGGATTATCGCCTTATGCTTGTTATAAATATGAAGTGGATGCAACTGCAAGAACAAAATAAATACAAAAAATGCACAATATAAATTTATAATTCTAATCCACACAAAATGTTTCAAAGTAATTTCATGTAACAAAAATTTAGAAAATTGCTCATTGAATTAAAAAAAATGTTGAGCTCATTTTATTATTTTAATTCAATCGCGTTTCTTAGTTTTAATCTGACGACGTCAAACGATTTTCTTTGTAATAATTCAAATAGACGTTGTGTACCCCACATGTGATGTTATAAGTGACCGACTGACACGTTTAATACAATTTTCCTTCGCACATTACGCTAATTATCACAATTAAGTTCAATGCTCGTTATTTCATAGATTCTAAACGTTAGAATATTGTGAACGTTTGCGTTTTCCGAAACGAAAAATCTTCACATTTAGATGTGCGTGGGAAACCCAACAGTATATATAATTAATATTTACAGTTTTTTTTTATGAGAAATTATAACTGAATTGAAAAATTAGTATGTTTAATAATTTGTTTAGATTTTATTGTTATCGTACGATTTATTTATAATTTATATTAGACGATATTTTATTTTGTAATAAATTCATTAAAATGAAGTATTGGACATAAACTGCTAATTAGCCAACATTTAGCTTGGATATGTTAAATGACGTCGAGGGCATGTTGCGTCATTAATTTAAAATTTACTGTTATTTTAATTTATTTTTTTTTACTCTTTTAATTTAAGCATTTTTCGTTCATTCATATTTTTTTTTTATTTTAATTTCGATTGTCTTGAATCAGTTTTGAAAAATGAAAAGTGTTACAGGAACAATTTTTGCCACAAAGAAATGCATTGATGAATTCACACATCGGTCCTCTCTGTCTAGCAGAATGTAATGAAATAAGGTTTTTTTGCGCGCTTGCGCTTGAAATTGCCCCCCCCCCGTCCAATCGGGATCATCGGCAAAAAGGGCTATTTCCATCTGATACGTGTTTTTATATTGCATTCTTGGCATTGAATCATATGATTTCATTCACAAGTGTTATTTTTTTTATTGCAAATATATTTGAATAAACATTTTCGAATTTCAAGGAAACATCGAAATACATGTTACCAATTTGATTTTATACAAAAAAAAAAAATACTCTGAAGGACCAAAAGTACAACATTTGTATTGCGGCCAATTCTTTGGCCAATTTATTGAGTATAATTTTTGAACAAATATTTTTTTTTTTTGATCGAAAATTTTGACTTTCTTTATTTATAATTCCGTATGTTTTCTTTATAAGCTAGAAATTTTCGATTTTTTTTGTCTAGTTGCGTCCAATTCCTAAAGGGCGTCTTCAGTGCTACGACAGACTGAACAAATTTCGGCAAATCCGGCAGTTCAGCCTTAACAAGCACTCAACAAACACTCAGCAAATAGAACAGACCCTAAAGATCACCATTGCAAACTTATAACGATCATTAGTCGAGTTACCATCTTTAATCTTAGAAGACTTTTCAAACCAATTCAACTTAAAACCCTTAGAAATAATCTATGAAATTTTATAAAATAAACGACTTTTATGAATTTCATTTTGAATTTACTTTTGTATCAAGAATAAGGCAACTAATTAGAAATTAATATAATGTAATATAATTTTGATTTGTGTATTTTTAGTTTTTATAAAATTATTGAATTAATTATCTTTAAATATTTTTTTTGATTAAAAATTTTAGTTGTAGTGTAGTTGTTATCGTAATGATGCCTGTCATGCTTTTTCTGTCATGCAATGATACTTTTTAGCAAAAAGCTCGATTATATTATGCGATGCATCCGAAACATGCATTATGAAGCTTTGTCTACTGATGGCGCCTCATGAAATTAAAGCTCAGTAAAGCTTCGATTTTTAGCGAATTTTGTTCAACAAAAGCTACATTTTAAGGTTTGTGTTCTAACCTGTCTGTTGACTGGTGACTTGCCGAGTAACCTGTTGTTCAGTCCGGCTGACCCTCTGCTGAGAGTACTGTTGACTCTGTTGAGTCGTACTCTGTTGGGTCTGTTGTTGTCTGCTGGTTTGCGACATTTGCTGCTGTTGTTGCTGTTGTCGTTTCATCTTGTCAGCACAAATATCTCACAGATTTTTCGAAAGAAAAAATGCAAAAATAACACAACACAAAAATATACACAACACGCTAGGAGAAAAAAAGTTTCTAAATATATATAAGTCTATGAGTTCGCGATTTTTTCGTTTTATTTAATAATCGCCTTCCACGGCTTCAATTAGCAGAAGTCAAGTCATCATCCCCGATATTTAAAATACCAAGACGTCGGTCGTTTGCGAATTGCGAGCGAAGAGTGAAGTCTCCCGCTGCGAATGCTTCGCTCGTCCAGGTGGTGGATACGAACCGATTCGGGCCGAGCGAGTTTATTTTCGGATACTCGGTATATGATACACCGGGTTGAGGCGGATGCACGAACGTCCAACTCACCCGTTTATTCTTATTTTATTATTTACTTCGATGATTTTGTAAATGTGAATCATGTCATTTATGTTTAGAATACTTCTTTTTTATTAGAATTTTCAATCCAACGGATTTAAAAATTAAAATTTTTTGATCATAAAAAGTAAGCATGAAATTATATGTGTCAAGAGGTCGTGTTGCAACTGAGTTAAAAATAAATTTGAGTAATTTTCTTGGTTACAAACTGAATGAGTTTCAAAAGCTATTTTGAAATATTTTTATGTAGTTAAGTAAGGCATCGAAATTTTTCCCATTTCCATTGTTTTTTTTTTTTTTTAATAAATTTTTAATAACGAAGGAAATTTTTGACGACTGGTTAGGGATTTATTTGAATAATTTTGAAAAATATTATTTGGAGTGCCGGATGGATCCATGCTTCAACCATTTTTGTTTATAATTTACCTTTTTTACATGAAATTTTACAGTAGGATTAGAAAAGGCTTTAAGACAGGCAGATACTTGGAATTTTTTCAGTTTTGTGACAAAATCGTAAATAGACATGAAATCAGTGTTGAATTGATAAGTTTTATAGGAAAATCTTGTCACATAGACAGTGTAATGGCATCACTTTTATGAAATGTCATATATATTTGCAAGAAAAAATAATAAAAAATTTTTTTTTTTAAATTAACAGAAGTGTATTTAGATAGAAGAACCGACAGGAAATGGAAGGACGAATTAACAAAACGGTACGACAAGTACTAAAAGAATAAATCATAACAAAATATGTTTATCACATAAAAATGTTGTCTCCCAACCTATCTGGTCGAAAAAAAGAAGAAACGAAGAAAAAACTAATTGCAAGGTTTAGATGTGAAAACGAAGAAAAAGTAGACGAGTTTATAGACTAGAAGAAGAAAATGCATTATTTGTGACAGAGATTTGGGACATTTGATAAATTTATGAAAAAGGAAAATTGAAAAAATAGAGAATTTAATTCTAAGAATGCTGATTGATGTATGGAAGAAGTTTTAAGGAAAAGAACTAAGTCCATTGCCCCAAGATCTATACCATTTATACATAATATTATATAATTAAAATTACTAGCATAAAAACACCCATAAAGGCAAAGTTTAATGTTTATAATCTTATTGATAATTTTGCATTTTGTACGAATTTTTTTATAGTATCATTGCATGACTTACAAGTCAGTGTTTATTTCTTAGAGACATCAATGACAGGCCATATCATTTCTCATATGCGTTTATTAAAGACACAATCGATACAAGCATAAGTAGAAAAACGTATATACAGTGTGTTATAATTATCAAGTTAATTGTGCATTAATACTGTTCTAGGTGGTAGCGTAGACCGTTCGACTTACCAACGTGGTGACTGAACGTGGGGGGCGATTCCGGTCGTTCGTAGCGAGAGATTTCAGGCGATAAGCCGCGGCTGCCGATGCTCATTTGTCTGTACGTACCGTACATATGCGACGGGACACCTAAAGACAAATAATACATACATGAAGAATCATATATGGCGATGTTTAATGTATACAGATAAAGTGATATGATACAATTTGTACATGCTGAGTTTATACATTTTAATGTAGGACTGATATTTATTCAAAACTATGTATAAGTGCTTTTCGAATTTACAATCAAGTAAAGTCAAGCAAACATTTAATTAAAACTCATATTGAAACAGTCAGATATGAGGAAAAGTACTATTTTTAATTCCTTACATATTTTTCCAACATAAAATTCATGTTTCATTATTTAATACAAATTTTTTTAAAACTAACATAATTTTAATTCCTTAAATATGTTTGGAATATAGAATTCATGTTTTATTATTTAATACAAATTTTTCTAATTTCTCATTTCGTTTCGAACAGTAACGTAAGAAAGGGTACTTTTTGCAGATTGTGTTTACAATAATCTTAGAATGAACACGTTGTAAACAATTTGGAAAATATTTTTCTACCGATTATTTGTCACTTTTTTATAGACTGGTGTTATATTGCATTTTTAGAAAAGAATTCCATACCTTTACAATCTTTTGTCTAAACTTTTTGAAAATATTAAGATCTTTGAGTAGTTTTTTTTTTCATTCTGAACATCACTACGAAATTTTAATGACAATTTTAAGCAAAAAAAAGCATGAAAATTAAAAATACAAAAGGATATTGTGGAAGATCATTAACTAAATATGGATGAGTACATTGACACTGGACATTGCAATACCAGTGGGATTGGTGCCAGTAGATTTATTTTTATTATTATTTTTTTAACTTGATTGAGTAGACATCGCTATTTTTAATAATATAATTTCACATGGAACTTTCCATACGCATTATTTTTTTTAATTCGTTCGTTTTTGAATTTTGAAAAAAATTTAATTTAATAATTTTTATTTTAACGACAATAAAATTAATTAATTAAAACTCCATTTGGACTTAGTTTTTGTTTGTAAAAATTTATCGTTTCGAATATATTTATCTTCAAACGTTGTTTTTATTATTTTTATTTTCATAAATAAAGACCTTCCTGTGAGTTTAGTTGAATTCTCGACATTGATCATTGATCATTTAAACAAAAAAATTAAATATTCTCATAAGTAAATATAAGTAATTAATTCCACATAATAAGTATTTTGTAAATTTTTTTTTAAATGTTAACTTTACAACAATGTATGCCTAGAGCCGGCTTACAAGAAATGTATTCGATGTCAAAAATAACACAGAAACTGTTCCAAATCTAAAATTAGAGAATATTTCGCTCGCTTAACGTGTTGGATTAAGTATCCGAGTTTCCAAGAAATGCGCAAAATCGGTGGACATTTTGCCAAAATTCCCAAAGGGAAGGGATTTAGTTTATATTATACGTTCCAACGACTTATAGCAATTTATCAGGATTGCGACAAAACAAATTGTAATCGTTAATATAAACGTATAAATAAACAAATGATTGATAATTTCCATAATTATTTTTTCTCTTATTAACCAGTACATTCAAAATATTTATCAAGAGCCATAAATGTAATAGAATATATTCATTGACAAAGTTTTCCAAAACATATTTTTATGCATTTTATGACGTTGAATTATAAATTTTCTTGAGGTGCCTTCATGTCGTTTAGAATGACAAATAAATTTTTCTTGATGAAATGAAATAACTTTTCTAGTCTGCAATTCAATATTTTCTTTAATAATTTCCTTTGTTATTCTTGTTTTTTTTTTTATCCTTTCGATTCCTTTTCGATTCTTTTTTTGAACTTTTTCTACGGTTTTGTAATTTTTTCAATTTTTTCTTTTCGATTTCTGTATTGCATTAATTTTTTGCTATCTTTAATTTTAATGAAGAAATTGTTTTTTTATTGATATTTCAGTTAATATTATTTTTATATTATTATTATTATTATTTTATATCATTATTATTATTAATCTTGTCTTCACAATTTTAGTATTTAAATAATTTCTTTCTTGCGATTTTCTTCTGAAATGCGTCATGTATTTATTAATATTTCGTAACTTGTACTGCAACTTTAAGAATTTTGTTAGTTTCAGTAGTTAATTTCAATTTCTTTTTTTCTTCATTTCATAAACTTTTGTTTATAAACTTCAGTTTTGATACGACTTTTTTCAAGTTGGTAACATTTTTTCACTGATATTCTAAATGCAAATTTTTATTACATTCTTTAAAAACTTCCATATTTTGGCATGCAATATTTTTCCACAAGCTTTCCTCAATTACTTCTTCTTTTAAAGTCCTTCTTTTGGTTTTTAAAGGAATGTTTCGTCCGTTGGTTTCAAGGTAAATTTAGGTTTAGTTTTCCATTGCTTTTTTTTTTTTTTAATTTTTGTACAGTGACTGGAATACGTTTAATTTTTTTTCTTCTCTAGGTTCAGTTCAGTCTTCTTTTTTTGATCTTGTCATCAAAAATAAGAATTTCTTTATCATTACAATTTTTTTGTTCTAAACTTAATTTTTTTTCCTGGTTTTGTCCAAACTTTTTAATTATTGTAGGTTTTCTATGATATTTTAATAATCAGGTTTCATTTCCTTCAACTATTTTCTGCCATAGTTTGCAATACGTTGTATTTTGTGTTTATAAATATTTCCCACTATTTCTTTCCCTAAAATATGTTTTCAAGCACATTATCCGTTATACTTTTTTTTTGAAATACCTTTCAACTTTTCTTTTAGTTTCTCCGGGTACAAGCTTATAAATTTGTAACTTGATTGATATAATTGACTCCGATTCTGAATTCTTCGTTTTCTCTTATTCTTTTTTTTTTTTTTTGAACAGATTATTGTTTTTCGTTTTAATATCAGGGACCCTTAACCTTCAGTTGGCGAACGTCAATAAAAATTCTTAAATTTTATCCAAATGTGTTCATCAAACATTTTTAAATATGCATAGATGTATCCTTACAGGTTTGAAAGCATTTTCGGTTTTTGTGTAGCTGGTCGATAGATAAAGGGCATTCGTAAGTAAACAAGAAGAAGCAAGAGAAACTGAATGATACAACAACCACAGAGACGTTTTGCAAATAATTTATATCGTTTTTTTAAGTCTTCAAAACATTATTAAAAAAGTTATTTAATTAGTAACATTTTTAACATACAGAGTCATCAAATCGCAATTTACTTCTCCAGAAATCGCAATTTATCATCGGACGGGGTAAATATTGTCACGTTAATTTCGTGAGTTTCATATGTAGAGCAATCTTCTATTATTAGCCGATGAATTTCAGTATGTGAGTCAGTCGTGGCGAACGTAACGTTGAAAACAGTGACTGGAATTTCTAAAATTACGCATTCTTAAATAAGTCATTTTGAAATGTATTTTTGAAATAATTTTTTATCCCACAATTAGCCCCAGAAAAATCGAGATTAATTTTTTTGTGTAGAATTGGATTCGTGTGCGCATTAATCAGTTATAAAAAAGAAATGATTTCGATCCCCACCGCATGTAATAAAATTAAAGCGTTGGAATTTTCTTTAGTATCTTGTATTTTATATTTTCATAAATATGACACCATCGAGGGTATCTTTACATAAACAACTTAAAAATAGATATCAGTTTACTCAAAACGTTATTTTTTCCTGTGAATTCATCTCGGCACATAAATCGATGGATATTTTTAAATTTTGAACATCAAACGCGTCATATTTGCGTAACAGACGGAAGAAATTTATCAAATTTGTCAAATTCGCCACCCTTCGATTCTCCGAAATTTCAGATGTTTTTAATTGAAAACGTGCTTTCAACAAACGTATCGAATTAAATGATATTCGAAATTCCAGAGAATTCGCATTGTTGTACTTGTACTTCGGATGTAAAAATAGACGTATTGGCGTGTTAAATTCAAAATAGCTCGTTTCTTGGCACCGAAAAAAATTTATTCAATTTTCTTGGCTTGCGTTTTATTAGAACACATTTAGTTTAATTGTGAGGAATCAAGTTGACAAATTTTGATGATAAGAACAAGAGGTTATGTTATACACAGTTTACAATCCACCTGCTCTCGTTTGAATAATTTGTCATTAAAGTTATTTAGATTTAAATATTAAATAACATGTTAAACAACAATGTTAAATAACAATTAGTGAAGGTCTTATAGAAAGATTTTAGGAATTCATGGCCTGTATTGTTTTAAAAAGTGTTTGTTTATGAATTATTTAAAGAAAGGAGGATAAATTAGTAACAAATAAATGGTAAGTTATAGATCCATAATAAAGATATGTATTCGAAATTCCGAAAAACATTTTTCATATAATAATGTACTTTCAAAAATCTTTGCGTCATAAAATTGATGTTTCTTGCGTTTTTATCCTTCCTACCCGTCTCATTTACATTTTCCATTCATACAAGTCATAGATATTATTAATCATATCCACATCTGTACGTCGAAAACCATTTTGCATGTCCTTTTAAGACTAAATTTTTTCAGATTTTCGGATTCGAGTTGCAAGTTCGAGTTTGATCCAAGCCTTTTTTTTTCCTCAGCTAGTTTCCTTTTCAATGCTCTATTTATGGGTTTCTTAATTTTTCAAGTACCTTGTTTTACAAGAACAACTATGTTGTCTCAACTATTACCTGCAAACTGTTGGCCTCTTACAATATTATATTAAACTTAGAAATCTAAAATATTTAAATTTTGTGAAAGCATTCTTAATATGGAGGTAGTTTTTCACTTATTGAGAGTCGGTTACGTCAAAATTCTCACTGGGATTTTAATAATTATTTTCTATTATTATTTCCTTGCTAGTTTGCATATAATTTGTGCGAAAAGAACGAAAAAGATAAGTAAGTACAAGTGGATTATAACCTACAATTTTATTTCATTTATTCGTTTTAATTAATTACGTAATAAAGTCTACAAGATGGCGAGAAATTAGTAAAATAAAACTACACTATTTGAAAAAATCTTTATTTACAAACGACCCATCACCACACAAATAGAAAAGGAAAGGACAGACCCAAAAGAAGAAACTACTTGCTGATAAGCTTTAATGATACGAAATTAACAATCACAATAAATAATCTTAAATAAACAGGTAACAAATACATAAAGCGTTGCACACTATTAAAATATATAAAGCTTAAATACATGACCAGAAATTACACATAAATTTGCGAATAATACCATTTTTTCCTTTCAGAAAAATGAAAGTCATTTCAAATACTTGCTTTTGTACAATATATTTTTGGGATAAATGGACTTTTTAAGGCACTTAGTTCAGGGTTACGTTGGCAGTGAAAAGAAGCTCCAAAAACAAGCGTTTGTAATGACGTTTCCTTTGTAAATACACCCCTCCACCTTATTTTATTTTATGTAGGTTGATCGTCGCTCACCTGGTACTTGAAGAGTTGCTGTGGTACTAACTGCTCCTACTTGGTTCGTTGCAGTACATGTATAAGTACCAGCATCTTCTATAAATAAATGTCAGTTATTAGAAATGTGTGAGAGGATAACTAATTAATCAATTAAGAACTAACAAATTTCCTCATAGCTTGAAGACTTAATCCCTATTCTTCAAGCTATTCCAGCATTCGTTGTAAGAAATTGGGGAAACGTGGAAGACTTGAGTCGATCAGAATTTCAATAAAAAGCGAACAATGCGAACTTTACCTCCGAAATAAATTATCAGTATGCTATTAAGATTAAGATTACTATTTAAGTGTCCAAGACATATCTTATTGGGATAAAAGTTTTGCCTTTGCCGACCCTGAGCTACCAAAATAATATAACGATATTTTTATTTTTATCTTATTTATTTATTTTCCTTTTCGTACCTTTCCTCTCTCATTATGCCTTAAGAAACTTGTCAAGGTTGATAGGGAATTTTAGTTGTGATAACTTACCTGGGAAAGCTTGTGGTATCGTCAATCTGCAAACACCATTCCTGTAGTGAATTTCGTGATCTTTACAATTTTCAAGTATACGTCCATTTTTCGTCCATAAAATGTTCGGTGGAGGTTCGGATTGAACGATGCATTCGAATCTCGCCGTCTGGCCGCTGACAACAGCAATGTCTCGAAGTGGCTATAACATTTATGTTTCACAACTGTGTCATTTTAAACCATTGGCTTACCGTTATGAAAGTCGGAGCTCGTTTACTGAGGACATTTTGAGCGCTGTGCGGACCTGGAGTGCTTCCTGGCGTGCTTGGACAACTAGGTGGGGTGTCAGTACCTCTCGGATGAGCTGAAAAATCCCAAAAAAATTAATACATAAATAAAACATTATGAACCCACATCCTTGTGTTCTGAAGCTGAATCGGTCAGTAAGCTCTATGCTATTTCTAATTAGTTGTCACAAACGAAGCATCACACGCATGTACCTTGACCGGAATAACTGTTAAAAGCTGGCGAGGTACTCGGTAAACTCGGCGATATGGAAATCGGACTGCAAGAGGATTGTTCCCAACGTCCACCGGCTAATTTCTTCCTGGCGTCACCTTCGTATTCGGACATTTCACTTTCCGAGGTCGGTTCCCATTTCACGTTTTTGCTCGAGGGTGTGAATTTTTTGGGACGGAATTGGGGAACGGCGTGATTGGTGTTGGAGTTTGAACTTTCGTGATAAACGGGCATCTCGATATCCGAGCTTCTCTTCGGCGGTTCGATTATCGTCTTCTTTGGAACGGGTATTTGACCGTTTTTGCTTTCCCCCGGCAATATTATACCGAATTCGTAACCGAAATCGTATTTAAAGTATATGAGGCCGGTGTCCGGATCGACGTGTTTAGTTCCTGAGAAAGAAATAATCAGAACCGATGGCTTTGTAGAATGATTTTTTTTTCGATTATATCGGCTGTTCATAGATGAGGAAAAAGGGAAAAAATATTGAAACTTAAAAATTCTTACCATATTGCGCCGCTCTGGATTCTTCACGATACACCTGTGCGTCCGACTCGTCCTTGCTCTTCAAAATCGGTTTTTGTACCGGTTGCTTATTGACATCACTCATAATATCGCTGACGAATTGCTGAGCTTTCGACTTGAAGGTATGTGTCATGTTGTCCATGTGCTGTGATGCTATTTTCGTAGCGGTGGTCTTTGCAACTTTCTCCGGAGCGTATCCATATTCGGGTGACGTACCCGGAATTAATCCACTTTGCTTGACTAGACTAGATTTGGTTTCCCCGAAACGCTTACTGATTTCATTGACGTGTCTGCTTGAAGATTCCGAAATTTTCGTCGAAGTTTGCGCGTCGAATTCCATCGGGGTGTAAACCCTGTCTTGAGGTGCGGGTACGCTCGAAGAACGCGTCGGAGCCGGCGCTTTCACTTTACGATAGTACGTTTCTTCAGTGTCGCTTCCGCTGGGTGTCCATTTGGACTTTATTTTCGTGCTTTCGACTTCACTTTCATAGTCGCTTTCTCTATATTCACCAGGGACGAATTTCGTCGGTTTTAGTTGCGGTGGTGCTCGGATTCTTCGTTCCGGTTCGCTTTTATAACTTTCAAGTTGTTCTTTTTTCTGCGATTGCTCTCCGAATTTTATCACTTTGGTGGTTTGTTGGAGACTGACCGTTCTTCGACTGTGTTCGGTCGCCTCGTTGAAATGCATAACGTTGGAAGTTTCCGTTTGCACGGCGTTTTGATAAGGCATGCTGGTCGTCGATTTGTAATATTGGGTTTTTTGAGGACCGGGTGCGTAGCCTATTTCCGGTGGGGTTCCCGGTCGCAAAATATTTTTTTCAGGCGCTGCAGGTGTTGCTACGATCACGTCGGTTATTTGCTGTTTAGGCGCCATGGGTGTCGGTTTATATATGGCTGGTTTGGCGATCGGTTTGATGATTTCTTCCAATTTTACGGTTTTCTTGGGTTTTTCAATTGGTTCGAATTTCGGGCGCATTGTTCCTACTTGAGGCGGTGTGTCGAATTGAGACGGAGGGGTGGGCGTTCGTTCTTTTGTTTGGCTGTGTCGGCCGCTCGGCGTTAAAACCGGCCTAACTGGCTTGTACGAAGGGTCCGGTTCCGTCGAAGTTGGGCGCCATACAGGTGGTATACGACCTTCGTAATCGCTTTCGTAGTCGCTTCCTCTGAAATCGCCTTTGATAAATTTAGACGGACTGGGAGGTGGTGGTATTTTTCCTCGTTTTTCACGATAAGATTCCCCTTTATAAGCGAATGGTTCCATTACGTCTTTGGTACCCTGTTCTATGATTTTTTCTGTGGTGGATATGCTTGTTATTATGGGTGTACTGACCATTTCCTACAAATTAAATCGCAAATTATCCTATTAAATAATGAAACTAAAAACACACCATACAACTAGCAACACATGTTATGTGCAAGCAAACACAGAATATTATAAACAACTTAAAATTTCAGCCATAATTCGATTTATTTTAAAGAATCACAAGTTCTATTGCGGTAGGTCAATGAACGTCGAAGTTCTAGCTTATACATTTTCCCGACTATTGAAAACATATTTAAGCCGAATAGTGCCCAATTTCAATGGATTTACAAGGTTTCAGCAGAAGTAAAGGTTCAGCTAAGAACATATCTGAACTGGTAATAGCTTATTTAATTGGTAAACTCGTTCTGATACAAACCAGTAAACCCTTCTAACGTACACGCAATAACTTCTACTTTCCCATCACCTAAAATATGGATTGAAATCAGTTAGAACGGACACATAAATTAACATTGAACAACTCAACTAACAATACTTGAATAATTTTTCATGCTGATACAAAATTCTAAAACCACACAAACACAAAGCAAACCTTAGCGTAAGTAGAAGACTGTGTCTGTCTCTTGGGTTGGGTCAATTTCGGTGGAACGATTTTGGGAGAGGGTACAATGACTTTCCGTTCGGAACTTTCAGTGACATTTTGGGACGATTGATAAAGTTGCCTATATTCAGATTTTTCTTCATGTTTGTGTTCAGTTTTCGTCATTTTCTTGTGGCGCAAAGTAAACGGTTCGTCGGTATCCGCCATGTAACCATCGACGACGAGTTTCTGTTTGATTTTAGGTGAAGGTGGTTTAGGCTTCACTTCGCTTTGGACGAAAACGGGCGGTGAGCCTGGTTTAATATCCGGTGGGGAAATCTCCTTTTTGACTTCACGTTTTACGTCGTGTTGCACGTGCTTCGTGTAATGTTTAATTTGTTTCTTCTGTTGCGTTTCTTTGCGAAGTTTGGCGATTTCGAAATCTATAACCGGCCTCGGTGGACCATCGAATTGTGGCGGACGTTCGAATTGCGAAGGTGGTAGGGGTTCTTTATCGGTTGAACGAGACCTGGGCAAAGATTTCAATTTTGGCGCCTGTACCCTGCGATAACTGGGTTCTTCGGTATCACTGGCGTATGGTCGCCATTTCGTTGGTATTTTTATTGATTCGAAATCGCTTTCATAATCGCTATCGGTGAATCTGCCCTTAATGAATTTTGATGGCGTGGGCGGTGGGCCGACTCTTGGCGGTTTGGGTCTGTCCGGATCCGGTTTAAAGGGAAACGGTTCTAAATCTGGAAACCGTTCGAACGGCTTAAACTCGATAATTTTTTTCGGTGGTTCGAATTTGACCATTCTGGCTGGTAGAGGAGGCGCTTCCCGCACTTCTTTCTTCGGAGGCAACGGTGGTGGTGGCATTGTTCTTACCGAACCCGGTAATACTTTTGTGGGTTCTTTTTCCAAATTCCTTTCCAAATCTTGTTCGATGATTTCGACATACGATTGGCGCCTTTCTCTAGGCGGCTCCGCGAATCCTATTTCTGGCGGGGGGCCTGGTTCCAAGTAGACTTCATCTGTGATGTCTTGCACGGAAACCGGCCGTAATGGTAAGGAATCCATTGATGGTGTTATTGGTTTATATGTGATTTCGTCGTATCCTTTTGGTTTCGGCGGCCACGCTTTGATAATTTCCGATGGTTTTGCGCTATGTTCTTCTATAATTTGCGATTCTTTTTTCATTTCCGATTTTTCTTTTTGTTCAATGAACTTTCTGGCTATAAGTTGCTCATTTACGTTATGTGTGTGCGTGACTTCGGCTATATAATGAGGAACGTCAAGGCTTTGTGTTTTGGTTTCTTGAACAAACGTTTTCGTACTGGATGGTAACCATTTTTTCTCAAATGCTTGCATTGATGTCGTTTTAGTTTCTTTGGTGGTTTCACTACTCGGCTTCCATTTCTTTTCTAATGTGCTTTGTGCAGACCACGATGGAGTTGGCTTAAATGGCTCTGGTTGGGGTTTTATTTCTTCAGTACTAGGTGGTATCCACTTTTTCTCAAATGCTTCAACTGATGCGAATTTAGATTCTTTCGCTGTTTCACTGCAAGCCGTCCATTTCTTTTCCAATGTGCTTTGTGCAGACCAGGATGGCATTGGTCTAACTGGTTCTTGTTGCGGTCTGCTTTCTTGAAGAACCGTCTCAGCAGTAGGTGGTACCCACTTTTTTTCAAATCCTTCAACTGACGTAACTTTAGATTCTTTCACGGTTTCACTGGGGGTCCATTTCTTTTCTAAAGTGGTTTGCGCTGACCATGATGGTGTCGCTTTTGGTGGTTCTGGTTGTGGTGGTGGCCACGATGTTTGCAGATTTGATTCACTGTGTTTATGTGCCCACATTTTTTCCATCGTGATGGCATCCAAACTTGGTTCTAACGAATCACCAGCCGTGTAGCTTTGCTTCGCGATCGTCGAAGTCGAAGTTATCGGCTGTTGCGTTTCAATTTTTTGACTTGCCCACAATTTTTCCATTTCAACACCTTCGGCCGAAGGTCTCGGTGACAAAGGTCTAGTTGATACGTCCTGTGCTTGTGATCGGTAAATGGGTCCCGATGTCTGGGATTTGAAAACTTCACTTTTCGTGCTTTTTTGTTCGAAAATTGGCGTTTCCTCTTTAATAACGGTTTTTGTGGTGGATATACCTGAGACGTCTTTGAACGATTCGTATTTTTTGATTTTATCGGACAATTCTTCCTTTTTAGTTTCCTGTCTGGGCTCGTAACAAATTTCGGCCGGAGGTTCGGGAACTAAATTGAATTCGTCAAATTGTTGTGTCTGCTGACTGGAACTGGAAAACGAACTGTATGTTTGGTACGACTGCGAACTGGCGGACTTCGACATAAACGACTGAATGGTTGGTTCTGATTTTGGTGGCATATAACGCTCTGTGACGTCTTTGGTGAAAATTTTGTCGAAATGTACAGGTTCCGTTGGAATGTACTTTTGCTCGGTGATTTTTTTCGCAGGTTCCGGTTTAGGCGTTTCGGTTTTCGTTAAATCTTCAAATTTTGTATAGATCTCTTGTTTTATCGGCGCGACTTTTGGTAATTCCTTGGCTGGTTTTATTTCTTCAGTTTCTTTCATTTTCTTAACGAAGAAATCCAAAGATTGCTGTTTGGTGATTGACGACGTTTCTATTCCCATATCTTCAGTTTTATCATCGGTCTTCGTATCTATCGTTTTTGTTTCTTCTAAGATTTCAAACGTCGTATCTTTGGGAATAGTGACCGGTTTGAATTCGCGCATTTCTTCTTTGCGTTCTTGCTCGGCGATGATGGGTTCTGGAAAAGGTATTGGCGTAGTGCGTTCCAAGCTCATTATTTTCGATTCTTGCTTTATGGTCTTTTCCATAACAGACGAAAATTCCGATTTGGAAGTCATAGAAGAAGATTCCATAGATTGCATTTTCGATTCTGTAGAAAACGGCTTTTCGGATTTTATAATCTCTATTTCTTTTCTCGTTTCAACTTGCGGTATTTCGTAACTTTTCAATACTTCTGAAATAGGGCTTTCAAAATGTACTGGAATTTCCGTGGGTTTGGGCACGCCGGGTTTCTTTAATTGAGGTTTGGGAGTTTCGGGTGTAGGTGTTTTAGGTTTGGGTATTTCGGGTTTTGGCGTTTCGACGGAGACATGTTCTTTAATCGTCGTCGTGCTCTTATCTGAAGCCTTGGTCTGTTTGCATATGAAATAAATGAGAATACGGAAGAAAAAAATTGATATTTTGCATAACTTACCAAAGTTTCGTGCTTACGGACGTCTTCAAAAACGACAGTTTTGACAACTTCCACCATGGTATCGGGTGTTGGTTCAAAGACGGCCATATCTGCTATGCTTTGAGCTTCTCCACCGGAATTGACAGCACGTGCCATGTATTTTCCAGTATGGCTCAGATCCGCTAAAATATAACATTATGTTTCGAGCTAAAAAATTTTAAAACTCACCCTTTTCTATGATAAGCGAATGGCAATTTCCTTGCGATTTTATTCTGTAACCATCCTTGAGAGCCTCTTCTATCGGTAAACCGTCTTTGTGCCAAGTAAGGGTAGGTTCGGGTGTACCAGTGACCTCAACGTCCATATTTATTCGATCCCCTTTTTTTATGACCTGCGCTTGCAAGCGGTGCCCGAACACAGGCGGGAAGACAGTTTCTAAAAAAAAAAAAAATTTATTTAACGTAAAACTTTCTAATTGCCAACAAGTCGTCTACATTACTGTTAAATTACTACTAATGAAATAAATGGTCAGTCATAGTGATTCCAAAGCATTGAATATTAAGAAAGTAGACGAAACGACAGCAATTAGCCAAGAAAGAAATCTATTTTTTTTGAACCTACTTCTGACTACCAAGTCTGATGTACTGACAGCTTTTCCGGCTTCGTTGATGGCCGTGCAAGTATAGCGTCCGGCATCGCCGACTTTGGCACTTTTGATATGGATTTTTGCGCTGTTTAAATTGAAAGAGATTTCAACTCCTTCCGATGGCATAATTGGTGCGTTATTTTTCGTCCATGTGACTTCCGGCGTGGGAAAACCGTCCAGTATACCTTCAAGAACGACATCTTGGTTTTGATCGACGATTTTTCCCATAACAGGAGTTATGAAACGGGGTGCTCGTGCCTTAATCGTGGGTTTTTGGATTTGTTCGGATTTTTCGTGCGAGATTTTTCCAGTCGTGACGATCGATGACGCCTTTTCGTGGACAACCGGTTCTTTTAGAACTTGATGGTATTCTTCAATTTTATGCGAAGTGCTAATTTCTGGTGGTTTTTGGTCGATTTGCTTGATTGTTTGTTCTTTTTGCATGAAATGTTTGTGTTCTTCAGTGTGTGGCTCCGTTATCGAGGATGATGTTATTTTGCTGGATTGGGATGTCGAGGATTGAACGAAAACTTCACGTTTTAATGAGTAGCTCGATTCTGTGTGTTGTTGGATGTCGTGAGAAATTGGTGCGATTTGGATTTCACCGTCTGGTAAGGTTATTTCGTTTGTTTGCCTGACTGATAAGTTCGCTGATAAGGTGGCTTTTCCGGCATCGTTTTCGGCCACGCAGGTTATTTTGCCTTGATTGGTTAACGAAACGTTTGGGATGGTCAAAACTTGACGATTACCCGAAGTGGAAACTAAAAAGTTCTTGCCAGAAACTGGTTCGTCGTTAAATAACCAGCGCACTTTAGGTGTCGGTTTTCCTATGACTATACATTCGAATTTGGTGGCGGTGTTTTCGAATACAGATCGATCAGAAAACATTTCTTTAAATACAGGCGCCGATTTGACTTCTTCGTGTACTTTAACTTCTGCGACTTTTGAGGATTTTACGATAAGTTGGGCGAAACATTTGGCATCTCCGCTGGAATTAGACGCCTTGACTGTATAAACTCCTTTGTCGATGGGCTCGACTTTTTCGATTACCAACTTGAGGTTTCCATCGGCTTCGTATGTTATTTTGACGCGATCGCTTTTTTCCATCTGTTGGTTATTGAGGAACCATTTGATTTCAGGCGTGGGAATTCCAGACACGTTTGCTTCTAAAATAACTTTGTCGCCTTCGGACACCAAAACGTCCGAAAGTAGTTTGCTGAACTTTGGCGGCGATCCAACAATTTTTTCTTCGTCGGATTTTGTCAATTTCTCATCGATGCTCGGATTAATCGTCAAAGTGCATTTACTCGAAGCTTCGCCGGCGGAATTCAAAGCAACGACTTTGTATTCGCCGCTGTCCTCAGACAAAGCTTGACGTATGATCAACGTGCATCGATCTCCTTGGAATAACAATTGAAAATCTGCCGATTCTTTCACGGGGCGGTCATTGTGGTACCAAATGACTTCCGGTTCCGGTTGACCCACTATAACGCAATCTAATTTAACGTCTTCGTCACCTTCGGTCACCGTAACGTCTTTTAGAGCGAGTTGTATGGAAGGCTTGATGGGTTCCATGTCGCTGGCTAGTTCCGAATCGGAAGTTTCAGTAGGCAGACGACCTTTCACTAAAACGTTGCTGGTACAGGACGCCTCTCCCGCTATATTCGTTGCAGTCACGACGTAACTACCGGCATCTTTCGGGAAGGCTTCCTTGACTTCGAGTGTCGCCTTCTTGCCGTCGCGCAGTAGCTGAAATTTCGATTATTTATAGACTTTGCGTGTGCATAGCAAACTGGTGCGATTTTCTATTTGTATTATTGTCGCTATTTTGAATATGCGCCGAGATCTCCCGTAATAATTAATGATCTCTCATGAGAGTCGATCCCAATTTACAAGAAAAAAATATAAATAATTAGATATTACGAACAAGCATTTGTATGTAACTATTAATTTATTATTTCACATATGTTAGCTTTTGGAATGCCGCAAGGACCATTTTTGGGACCAGTATTGTTTTCACTAATTTATATTTATTTATATTCCAATGTAATTTTATGTATTTTTCTTTACCATATTGATAGATAACATTGATAGGATATTTTTTTGTAAGTAAGGATCACATGCCCTTTTTTGTATTTTATTTGGCTTATTGTTTAATTATAATAGATAATCAGGCAATAAAGGATATCGTGCAGCATAAGTACAATTTTTGAAATGAATAAATATTTTTAGCCCATTTTAGTTGACGCCGGAGTGAGTAACTAATCTTCGAATACACAAACATCCCACGTGTAACGTCAGAATTTTAGTTTAACGACGCATATTTATCTCCCTTTTTAACGGTTCCATAAGATATATTTTTAATCGTACATTAATTGTAAAATAACATGTTTTAACGTTGAAAAACACCTTCATTTTAAAATTCATAGTCACTTTTCAAT
>JAFFZR010020903.1:0-10387 GCA_018397195.1 Lethrus apterus | reverse complement strand
TTGAAGAAAAGATTCTAGAAAAAGAGCAAATAACAAGAAAAGATGAAATCAGACCATGGCGTAAGCCAAAACAACCGGTAGGTCCAGAAGAAGTAAAAGAAATTAAGGAAACTACGGAAGAGGTTGAAGAGAAAATCAAAAAACCGAAAAAACCTTTGCCTGAAAAAGAAGAAGCCATACCCTGGAATCAACAGTTAATACAATTAAAGAAAACTCCAAAAGAAGTAAAACCGATTGAAAAAGAAAAACTAGAAGACGTTTCTTTAAAACCTGTTCGTAAAGAGTCTATTCCGAAAGACAAAAAGGAACAAATTCCTCTAAAACCTGTACCAAAAGAAATTATTCCAGAGGATGAAGCAACTAAAGATATCAAATTGAAACCAACTAGAAAAGAATCAATAACCAAAGAAATTTCTACAAAAGAAATTATCAAAACCGAAGATGTTACACTTCTAAAATTAGACGATAAAATTTCAGAAAAGACGGAAATTATTGAGAAAATTAAGGTAAAGCCAAGTAAAGACGAAAAAGTTGAAGAACTTCCTCAAAAACAACCACAGGCAAAGGTTGAAGACAGGGAAATTCTCAAACTTGAAGAAAAAATAGTTGAAGACGAAAAAATAACAAAGAAAAAAGATGAAATCCGACCCTGGCGGAAACCAAGACAACCGGAAGAAAAAACAGAAGTTAAAGAAACTACGGAACTATTGGAGGAAAAAGTCAAAAAACCCAAAAAACCATTGTTAGAAAAAGAAGAAACCGTACCTTGGAATCAACAATTAATACAATTGAAGAAAACTCCAAAAGAAGTAAAACCTGTAGAAAAGGAACAACTGGAAGATGTTTCCTTGAAACCTGTACGTAAGGAGTCCATTCCAAAGGAAGAAAAGAAAGAACTACCTTTAAAACCAGTACGAAAAGAATCAATTCTAAAAGAAGAAGAAACAAAAATGGAAATTATCAAAACCGAAGATGTTACACTTCTGAAAGTAGATGATAAAATTTCAGAAACGACAGAGGTTACTGAAGAGACTTGGAGAAAACCAAGAAAACCGGAGAAAGTTGCAGAAATTCCACTAGAACAACGAAAGCCAATTGTAGAAGACACGGAAATTCTTAAACTTGAAAAAGAAGTTGTAAAGGAAGAAAAAGTTGAAAAGAAAGATGAAGGTAGACCATGGAGGAAACCGAGACAACCTGTAGGCCCTGAAGAAGTTACCGAATTAAAGGAAACTACAGAAGTGGTGGAAGAAAAAATCAAAAAGCCTAAAAAACCAATTCCTGAAAAAGAAGAACCAATACCTTGGAATCAACAGTTAATACAACTTAAGAAAACTCCAAAAGAAACAAAACCTCTAGAAAAAGAAAAGCTGGAAGAAGTTCCATTAAAACCCGTACGTAAAGAGTCTTTACCTAAAGAAGAAAAAATAGAAGAAGTTCCTTTAAAACCTATACGTAAGAAGTCGATTCCAACAGAGAAAATTGAAGAAATGCCGTTGAAACCAGTTAGAAAAGAATCAGTAAAAGAAGAAATCACCAAATTAGAAAAAGTCGACACTGAAGATGTCACAACCCTTAAAGTAGACGACAAGGTTTCTGAAACTGTTGAAAAAAGTTGGCGAAAGCCAAAGAAACCAGAAAAGGTAGACGTTCCGAAAGAGAAACTATCGAAAGAAGTAGTTGAAGATAAAGAAGTTGTGGAAATAATTGAAGAAGAAGTCGAAAAACGCAAACCTAAAAAGGTACCACAGGATAAATCAGACGTTATCATTCCATGGAATCAAGAAAAAGTTGTTTTAAAACCCACGCCAAAAGAGGAGAAGGAAACACCAGAAAAAACCGAAATCGAAGTAGACCTAAAACCTGTAAAGAAACCCGAAGAACAATTGGAAGAAAAGCCAAAGACTTATATTGTCGAAGAAACAATTACAGAGGTCGAAGATACTGTAATTTTGAAAGTTGACGACAAAAAGCCTGAACAAATTACAAAAAAACGAAGAACTCGCCGCAAGAAAGTAGGCGATAAAGTTGAAATTGAAGAAACTGAAGAAATTGAAGATACTGAACAGGACATACAACCTGAAAAAGTGCTTGAAGATATTCCACAAGAAAAAATAGAAGAACTTCCACAAGTGCAGCCAATGCAAATTAAACCAGCAGAAAAGAAAGAAAGAAAAATTCTACCAAAACCAATGGGTATTCGAGAGGAAAAATTCGAAGATGTTAAACTTAAACCGGTGAAAAAGACTGAGAAACCCAAAGAGGAAACCGAACTAGAAAGTGTTGATTTGAAGCCAGTCAGTAAACCCAAAGTAGAAAAACCGAAAGAAATAAAAGAGAAAGAATTTAAAGAAACGTTGCGTAAAGACATTCCGGATGCGCCAAAAGAAGTAGATAAATATATACCAGAAAAACCTGAAATCATTCAACTGGAAGACAAAAAGAAAGAGGAAGAAACAATTCAACCGGCTGCACCTTGGAGGCGACCTTCTAAACCAAAACCTGAAGAAATAACAGAAGAACCAACTAAGTTAAAAATAGGTAAAGGTAAAATACCAAAAGAGGAAGAAACAAAAGAGGAAGTTAAACTTAAACCAATTCCTAAGAAGAAACCAGAAGAAGAAGAAAGACAACATGTTAAAGATAAGCCGTTAAAGAAAACTGTACCGGACACTAAAGTGACTGAAGATGAAAAGGTTGTCTTAAAACCTATCGATAAACCTAAACCAACTAAAACTGAAGAAATTGAAGAAAAGCCTGAAGCGCAATTACCAAAAAAAGTGGTGGAAGAAGTTTCTCAAGAAGAAGTAACTACACCTTGGCGACGCCAGCCTAAAGAAAAAGTTGAAAAACCTGAAGAAGTTAAAGATTGGCCTAGAGGTAAAAGACTGCCTAAGGCGCCAGAAGAAGAAGAGAAGGTACAATTAAAACCGATACCAAAGAAGAAACCAGAAACGGAAACAGAAGAAAAAGACGAAGGATTTAAAGCGCCCGTTAAGGAAACTCCAACAGTTGAAAAAATTGTCGACGATACGATTAAATTTAAACCAGAGGAAGTTCCAGAAACTAAACCAGAAGAAAAAGCACCTTGGAGACGACCAAAGAAGGAGAAAGAGGAACAACCTGAAGGTATTAAGGTGGAACTTAAGCCCACGAAACGTGTGCCAAAGCCGGTGCCAGAGAAACCTGAAGAGGTTCAATTGAAACCAATACCTAAGAAAGTAATAGAAACAATTCAACCAGAGTTGATCGAAGAAGCACATAAGCACGTCGAGCCTACCAAGCCTGAATTGGTACCAACTAAATTGAAAGATGTTGAAGAAGATGTCGTACCACCAAGTGCAATTAAATCTGAAGCAGAAATAATATTAATAAAGAAAGAAATTATTGAAAAACCTGAAGAAGAAATTCCTAAAGAAGAGGAAATGGAAACTTTCCAAAAAGAAATGAAAGTCGACATTATTTCCAAGAAAAAGAAGAAAGAGGAACGCAAAATTGTACACTACGATGATCATCAACCTATACCAGAACTAGAAATTATTTCACAGAAACGCATTACTGAAGGTTTGGATAAAGTCGCCGATGATGAAATTGTGGAAGATGTCCAAATACAGGAAGACAAACGTACAGTAAGAAAATCGGTTGTTCAGAAAACTGTCGCTGAAATACACGCAAAGCCAACCAAACCAAAACCGCCCAGATTTGTTCAAAGAGTTGAGCCTGTCGTCGCCCAAAAGGATAAACCCACACGTTTGGTGTGCAAGGTCGAAGGGTCGCCCTTCCCCGAAGTGAATTGGTACAGAAACGAACTGCTATTGCAGCCAACGGAACGAGTTTATACGGTCGTTAGCGAAAATACTATAACTTTGGAATTCGCCACTGTACAACCACAAGATGTCGCCATTTATTCCTGCAAAGCCACAAATCCCGCAGGCGTCGCGACGTCGACTGCAAATCTTGTAATTTTAGGTACTGAATCAGAGTGCATATTTTTCGTGCTGCATTTAAGTGTGTTTGATTTTTTGTTTTGTTCGGTTGTTTCTAATTAGGCTTGCTGCCAGAAACTGGAGTCAGTAGCCTCACGAACTCGCACGCATTTTCACACTTAATTTGACCGCATTAATCTGCTATGTACAGGAATTATTTAATTGGTTTGTTTTTTAACCCTAACTTCAACTTATGCATGATTTTTCAAGCCGTGTAATTAAAACGTAAATAACTAATGTGTTTTGCAGAAAAAGAAGAAAGTGGTGTAGCCCCACATTTCGTCAAACCACTGAAACCACAAATCGTCGAAGAAAACAAAATTGCCGTCTTGGAATGCGCCGTAACGGGTAAACCGGTACCGAACGTAAAATGGTACAAAAATGAACAAGAAATCAAACCTGATAAGAAAAGGAAGATATCGTACAACCCAGAAACGGGCGAAGCCAAATTGGAACTTTTGGAACCAACACCCGAAGACGAAACGATTTACCAGGTACGTGCCGATAACAAATTCGGCAAGGCACAATGCAGGGCCAACTTGATCATATCAAAAATGGTCGCCGTCACCAAACCGGTCGTCATGCACGCCCCCAAAATCACCAAACCAATCAAAGCTGTCATCAGCAAGCCCGACAAGGACATCGTGTTGGAAGCCGAATTCGCAGGAACGCCCACGCCCGAAATCACGTGGTTACGCAACAGCAAACCGATCAAACCGAGCGAAGACTTCAAGATCAAGGTCGAAGATACTAAAACCACACTAAAAATTTCCAAAAAGGTGAAACAAAAAGGTGGAAAATACGAAATATTAGCGACGAATCCAAAAGGAGAAGCGCGTTCGTCTGGTTCGGTGACAATAACCGAAGATAAAGAGACCATTAAAGCCATACCGCCCAGATTCATCCAACCAATCAAACCACAAATCGTCGCACCGGGCGAAGTCGTAATCATGGAAGCCATAGTCGAAGCCTTCCCGATCGCCTCTTTCATGTGGTTCCAACAATCAACTCCCCTAAAATCCAGCCCGGAAATACGCATCACAACCGCCGATAACAAATCTGTACTTTTTATAAGCGAAGTAAAACCGGATTTCGTCGGCCCGATCACCTGCAGGGCCGAAAATGTGGCTGGATCCGTCACATGTACAGCTTCGCTAAACGTGATTGAAGAAACCGAATGGGAAGAAACCACAGAGCTTGAATATCCCCGATTCGTTAAACAGTTATCACCGGTACGCGTGATGGACGGTGAAAAGATCACCTTCACTTGCAAGGTTACCGGAAAACCCATACCGAAAACCGAATGGTTCCACAACGGACAACCAGTTAAAGAAGCTAAAGACGTAACCATCTCACAAGACACTGAAGGTGTTTGCATGCTTTCCATTTCGGAAGTATTTCCGGAAAATGCTGGAGAGTACACTTGCCAAGCAGTCAACAGAGTTGGTGAATCGATCTGCAAATCATCACTTATTGTTGAAGGTAGATTTATATGGATAATTTATATCTGCTATAATTATTTTTTCTTTAGCTTATGAATACGTTCAAGACTCGGAAATTGGAATAATGACAGGACCAAGCGGCTCGGAAGAAGATCTACTCGCCGATAAGGTAATGCAAAAGTACTGGAGATCAATTTATGATCGTTGAATTTTATATAAAAAATAAACGATTGTTTCTGACGCTTTGTTCTTTATTCCCTATCGTAGACATTAAGCGAGATTGACTTCCTATCTGACAGTGATGTTGAATGCGCGCCCAAAATAACAAGAAAATTGCCGGAGGTAATTTCGACCAAAGACGGAGATGTTACTAGGTATGCACAAATTTATGTAAAAAGTACATCGCTGACGGGTTTGCTCTTGCAGATTGGAAGTGAAAGCAGTGGGTAAGCCCAAACCGACGGGTAAATGGTTAAAACAGGGAGAAGAAATAACCCCATCTAACGAATTTATGATTGAAAATTACGAAGACGGAACGTCGGTTTTGACCATCAATGAAGTATATCCGGACGATACAGGAGAAATCATTTACGAAGCCCAAAATCCGTTAGGTGTCGCCGTAACAACGACCGAATTGGTCGTAGAATCGGTGGAAGGTAAACCACGGCATTTTATCGCCACGCTAATACTTCGTTTTCAGCTTCTTTCCTAAATTATTCATCCCAACCTCAATCGCACACAAATACATTCCAAAATTGTTTTTACGTGAACTAATTTTGTTTCAATTTAGGTATTATCGGTACCAAAGAATATCGAAAGCCGGAATGGGTCACCCACATGGAGGAAAAGCAAGCCGCTTTGAAAGGTAACGATCAAAAGCAAAGCTCAACTTGCATGTCGCTTGCGTACAGCTCGGGTGATTTATCGGTGGATAGTTTAGAAGCCACTTTGCAAGGTAAAAGACACGCGTCGCTCGAACTGGCCGTCGGGTCTAATTACCAAAATGATACCAACGTATATGAAAAAACACAAAGTCAGTTATCAATGGGATCATCGACGATTTCCATCAAAAGTGAGCCGACCATGAGGTCAAAAAATCGCACGGGTTTCGTTAAATCCGCCATCGATGATTATTTAAACTCACATCGACATTCACTCAGTTCCGTTATGGAGCTTTTGGATTCCGGAGAAAGAGAAAAACAAAGTCAATCGCCTGATTTGATCAAAACCAACGAAAATGAAGCGTTTGATATGCATTTTGATGCATGTTATTATCCTTTATCTCCAATTGAGGAAAACAGCGAACACTCGACAGGAAGTAGTAGAGATACGACGTTGAAATATTTTAGCCAAGTTTATTCGAGTTCTTTCGATCCAATTCCTTCGGAACCGGAATTTTTCGATTATCCCGAAAAATATCAAACGTTTCCCAGATCAAAAAACGCCAACAGGAATCAGGGCATTAATAAAAATTACTATTACGAGACTACGATGTACCCACTTGAACCACGAGAACTTGATCCTAGCGCTTTTAATCAATTGCACACTGCTGATAGTCAAGAAGAATTGCAAGAATTTTTATTGCTTGAAAGTGAATGCATGGTCGACAAGGGAAGAGGTCTAGCAACGGCTTTTACGCCGTCGGACGAGGAAAATTTTGACAGCCAGGAAAATATATCAAGGAGACGAATAGGTAAACTAACACCACTAATTTCAATGTTGTTTATTTTCTAACACTTACTAGACGTTTTGTGTTTTGTTTTTTGTTGTATAGATTACTGAACACAATTTTCACTAAAGGACGTCACTTTAGAGGTTTGTAAGCATTTTTTAAACAATAAATCGATTTTTAAGCGCTTTTCAATCTTACAGCCACCCACAGCGTACCAACATTTGTAAAAGAAATCAACAACGTTCACACAAGCGAAGAAGAAACTGTAGAATTCGAATGCATGTTTTCAGGAACACCAACTCCAGGTAACTTACAACCAAGAAATGTACAAATTACAATATATTTTTCCTTAGATATAATTTGGTTACACAACGATAAAATAATCAGAAACACCGAAAAAGTCAAAGTAAAAATCCACGATAACAAAACAACGTGTACCATAACTGGAGTCACCGTACATCACGTCGGTACGTACACATGCAAGGCCGTTAGTGACGTAGGCTTAGCCGTAACCAAAGCAAAACTATTCGTAACCGAAATCCCAGAAGAACAAAAGAAACAAATAAGAGTAAAGAAAGCCCAAGAAATCGAAGAAAAAATCAAAAAGGAGCGTGTTGTCATTGAAAAGAAACGCGAACAACGCCGTAAAAAAATAGGTTCTATTACCACCGAACCGGAAATCACTCCAGTCGACGTCCGTGAAGTCCAACCCATCGAAAAGACCGAAGAAATCGCCGAAAAACCGGAACAACCGGCGAAAGCAGAACCGATCATCCCAATTTTGGAACCGCTATCGACCGAAGCGATAGCAACGTGCAAGAAAATCGAAGAAACCGAAGAACTAGAAACACAACCCGAAGACAAAGCTAAAGAAATCATAACACCGCAAGAAGCTCTAGAAATTTCCGAAATACAACCGGAGGACGAAATCAAAGACATCAAAGAAAAGAAACCCAAAACGCGCAAAGCCAAACCGGAAACAAGACCTGCAGTCGCCGAAGAAGCGACATTAACCGAGGTTAAACTCGAAGAAGTCATCAGGCGCGTCGAGGACATCATCGTAAATGAAGAAATCAAAATGGCCAAAGAAGTCACAGAGGTGTTGGATTTCATCAGGATCAAAGAGTTCGGTCCTGGCGAGAATCCGTTGAGGGAACTCGTGGAAATCGGGTATCTCGTCAGGAATGGAATCACCGTCAAGGAAGTTACCGTTTTGTACCACGAGAATAAATTTCCGCATCTTAAAACTCCGGAGTCGCAATCGGCTATGGTGAATGTGGTTGAGCGCAAAGGTTTAAGCGCTTTGATTACCGAAGTTCTGACTGAGGAAACTACCGTGGATGAGAAAGTGTTGGCTGAAACTCTCGGCTTCAGGGCTTTCATGAAAATGATCGAACTGAAGCATGCCACTGTGGAAGAGGTCATCACGCAATTCGTACCCGACGATTTTATGCAACGTGTGTGGGAAACTACGGAAGTTGTAGAGGTGAGGATCTCATACGAAAACTTTTCAAGGAAAATTCATTATACAGGTTGGGATTAAAATAAGGAATATTTAAAAAAACGAACGTTTTTTAAAAAAGCTGAAACAGGACGATTTTATTTTTAAAAAATACACATTAATATGTGCGATTCACCTTCCGACTTTCATTTGTTTTTAAATGACAATATAGATTTTTTGTGATGGAATCCGATAGTGATTTTTCTTCCCTTTATGACCATGCAAATCAATAATAAGGTTGCCCAAAAAAAAATGTTGAGAAAAATCGTGATGAACACTAACTTTAAAAAAGGCTGAAACGTTTTTTAAAAAACCAGTTGAGTTGTTTCTTCTTAAATATTCCATATTTTAATCCCACCTTGTATATAATTTTTTACCTTTATGTACTTTTTTTACCTAAATGTACATTTTGAAATTGAAAACTAATAAAATCTATTCAAAAGAAGTTTTTATTACACTCTTCGCAATTGATATTACTTATCTGATCTACAAGTTTATTTTGTTTCAGGAAACAACAAAAGGGGTGACAGAAACTGTCCAAATCTCTGAAAAGACTGAAGTATTAACTGGTGAGTTGTCGAAAGTGTTCGTGATTGTCTTTCGCTTGCAACTAAACAAAGTGCCATATTTAGCTGACGTTTGTGTTATTAGTTTTAGTTGATTCGTTTTCTAACCAAAGTTTGTAAAACTTATTGCTAATAAATATTTAATTTATTGTGTTGTTTTTTTTTTTTTTTTTTTTTTAATAGAGGCATATCGATTAAAAATGTGAATAAAAATATTTTTATAGAATCTGAATGGTTTTGAAAAGGTCTGAGTTTTGCAACCGAATGATTGTTAGATAAACCTTTCAGGCACGATCATCAGAATCTGATTAACTTTTCATGATTTTTATTCGAAAGCATGCAATTACTCCACAACGCACCCTGTATATAGTTTTCGATCAAAAACAAAGAAAAAAGCTTAATTAATGTGTGATAAAAATTGATAAATATAATAAATAATCTTCGTCTTGCAGACAAATCTAAACTCACGAAGAAAGTCAGGATACATGAAGAAACTCAGGGTAAGTTTTCGTTTGTGGTGTGCTTTCGTTGTAGCTTTTAAGCGCAAATTGCGTTTTCTTTATGTCAAAGACGCGGTAAAATATGCCTCTTTTACGGGCGATCAAACCACAGAAAACCTCCATTCATGTTTTCAAATAATCGTTTCCTTTACAGATCTATAGGTAAGACGTATATAAGACGAAATAGATTAGTTTTTCGCGATCGAATTTGTAAATCCACACACAAAGATATTTTGAAACAATCAAAAATCTACTCCAAGTCTCAAAGTTCAATCATAAACAAAAATGATCTTTGGGAAATTGTGGAGTTGGTTTTGAATTTATGAAACACATTAGAAAATAATATTTTTATGAATCTGATCACGACCACAAGCTTTGCATGAAGCTTCGACACATCCCCTTCGTACATAACACTAACACGAAATTGTTGGTAACTTTTTAACACTGAACTCGTTGTACATTTTTTATTTGTTAAAACCAAGGCTAAAACTACCTATAGATGATGTTCAATTTGTTGTGGATTTTTTTAACCGTAACAAATTAGCATCATCTATAACATAAACATTTATGAAATTGTTAATATCAACATTAAAACATGAAAAACTCAGTCGCTTCACTAAACATATTCAGTAATATTTCATGATCAACTGATCAAACAAACATTCAACTCTTTCAATGAATTTTATTTTCTTGTTCATTTCAATTTTTGACCGTTTTTTT
>JAFFZR010020653.1:0-10128 GCA_018397195.1 Lethrus apterus | reverse complement strand
GACTGTGTTTTATTCATGTTTAAACAGTAAATGTCATTCCTTGATGATAGAGAACCAAACGTTTGTTACAAAGTTTACAACACTGATACATCGAAATAAAGTTTAACAATAACAAAATATTCTAATTTAAAGAACAACTTGCGTAATAGAAGAAACGTACGCACACATAATATTTATGAGTTAAGACGAATAGGAAGTGGTATACCAAAAATAACAAATGAGTAATTTACTAGACAATCCACGAGAGAAACAAACTGAATTTATTATAATTTGAATTTGCATATTAAAGCAACGTTTCTCCCTCTATTTAGACTGAATTGAGGATATGAAAGTTGGCCATTTATAAGATAACTGCATAATTCTTGAAAATTGTTTAATATCAAGAGTCAGACAGGCGTTTATTGTCGTTAGATAAAATGCGTCGACTTGATAATGTGTGCAAATATGCTTTATTCAACGCAAAACTTCAAAAATTGGGGGGAAAATTTAAGTGAAGATAAAATGCTTCAAAAAAAAAGGGAAAACTATAAAAACAAATTTAAAAATATATACAGCGTGATTCGAAATTATATAATTATTTTTTTAATAATTTCTTAGAATCAAAATGTGGTCGTCGTGGAGACGACGGCGACCACATGCTAATTGGCCATCATTTCGAACTAGATGTTTCGCAAAAAAAAATCAATTATGAACGACCATTACTTGGAGTAGAGAAAATCCCATGCTTATAACCCAATCCAATCTTACAAATGGCGACGTTAGAAGACAAATTATACCACATTAGGTTTTTCAACCCAACTTGACCAAATCCACGTTGGCACAATCAAAACCAAAGCCAACTTAACGATTTATCAAATTAGAAAATTTAATGTCCTGTCGTTTTATGAGTGTAAAGTTCTTCCTTTAAAAGGATGTACATTTAATTTAAAATTAAAATATGTAAACCATTTTTAATAAAAATTAGGCTTGAGAGTAGTGCGTAATAAACGCAGAATTTTTTGCATTATTTAACAGATAACGCCAATAAAATTGTGCAAATATTTATCATCACTCATCACACATATATACATACTATGCACTGTTTTTATTACAACATAAAGTACTATCTATTCAAAACAGCCAATAAATAAACAATTCTTATCAGAAACATTTGACTTCTACTATGCTTTTTGACAAACTAATTGAATAATGAAGTGAAGGTAGTAACGCTTTCTATGTAAGATATTAAGATCTATTTTTTTTTAACACTACAGACGAGAATACATGAGAAAACTTCATGTATTTAGTTTACGTGATATACTGATTCGTTACTTAAGTAACAGTAAACAAAAAGGTCCGTAACAGAAAATTCTATACACGTGAATTTAAATTGAAGAATTAAAAAAAAGTAAACTTACGCCTCGCAGTACGGTTCCTTGTTGAAGCCTTTGTAGTTTCTCATCGTTAAGCTCATCCCACATTCTTTGCATTTGAAACATATTTTGTGCCATACCTGAAAAATAAAGCTTTTATTGAAAGCACTCTGAGATTTAGGTATTTATCATTACAAAAAAATATTGTTTTCGTCCAGACCAAAAAAAATTATATTAAAACTAAAAAAAAACTAATTTAATATTTTTAAAATATACCTAAATAACATATTTTTTTAAATTTTATGTTCTGATTTTCTAAAAATAAAATGTACAAAAATAGAGGAAAAGAGTTAAGTAAAAAAAAAACGAACAAATAACTCAACCCAAGTTTTCGTTTTAAAAAACGGAATAATTTTAAAAATTTACGGTAAAATATGTTCAAATGGAGCTTAAAATGCCAAAAATTGTACGTTTTATTTCTCGGCTTTAAATTATGTTTTTTATAAAATAAAATAAATATTTTGTATCCATAGTTTTATTTATTTCCAATTTATTCTATTATGTTAATTTTATATTTTTGTTAAATTGTTCCAATTTTTTTTTGTTTTGTTATAAAATGTCCAAAAAAGTAATCATTATCTACAAAAAGTTATAAACCCATAGGTATGTAATGTATCTTTCATCAATTCATCATATAAAAATATTAAAAATTACACAAATTATACGGATGATTTAAAAAGTCATTTGGGAATTCAAATGCGATGCCAACGCATTCGTAATATTGCAAAAAAATCCCTTGTCCTTAAAGTTTTCAATCATAAATACTATTTTAATAGCATTTACATATAGGTTATCTATCACACTAAATTCTCTACATAAAGTGTGAAGATCATTCAATTATATATATATACATGCTGTCACATTAGTGCGATATTCTTCGATATCTCCGTTGTTATGCAAAATACAAAAAATATTTTATGACAAAAGTTTTTTGAATTCATGGTCTCCACCACTTAAAATTATTATTATTATACAGTGTTTCGTTTGTGCGCAACCACGAACAACTTTAAAATTTTAAATGGAACACCCTATATATTATTACATTTTTAAATTCCCTGTGTAATTCTAATATATGTTTGTATAAGATAATATTTGTCTATGTCTATTCGTTTTTAAAATATTTGAATTTATTCGGAAATTTTGACAGCTGACGGTCTTCGGAAAAACGCCAATAGTTCAATAACGAAATACAGCAAGATCATGAAATTTTATTCAACGCAAGAGGGATCTTTAATGATAATATTAAAAGCATTAGAAATTTGATATGTAACACATCATACTTAATAAATCTTCTTCTTTTTGAAACAATTGAAATGCGGAAAACTTAATTTTTTTAAATGGAAGCCCTATATTTGTATGCATTAGTCGAAAGCAAAATTTAATTGTCTATTAATTTGAATAAGCCATATATGTAGTTAAAATTAATAATTTTCGAGATATTGATGTATTTTTTAATTTTCGCACATTGTTATCCCTCCTGAGAATCATAAAAGTATTTTTTAAATGTTTTTTAAAACAAAGCTGATAAACTACGAACTAATAAATAGAATATGCTGTAAATAAGAAGATACACCAAACTTTACATTTCAAAGTTTTATAATATTCACACATTAAATAGAGAGATCACAAAATATCATGTTTTGTATGTAATATTACTGCTTTCTTGAGATTCATCGTTAATCAAAATATGTACTATGAAACTGGTATTTTCATTATATCTCAATTACCGTATTCTGTCATTCTTTCCACAAAAAACCTAAATAATCCAAACCGAAAATAAGTTTTGGGTGACCAAAGTTATTCAAAGCTCTCATGTTTCGGAATCGTCATAAAACGATATTAAATAACGTATGCTGCTAAATGTCTGTCCGCCATTTCGGAATCGTTACGCACATTTATAATATTCTATATTTGTCCCCAGACTCGAGTAATGGTAGTTGAACGATACCCCAGGAGTTGGCATTCGTAAAATATGTAAATCAAAAAGCGCACATTACGGTTCCGTTTATGACCGTTTGAAAATTGCAGTTGAAAAATATTTTATGATTTTCGCCTGGCGATAACCTCACTGAGGTGCCGTTAATAACAAAACAGTTTTAGATGTAGGATTTTGTATGATATTAATGCCACATCATGATAGTACAATATTCAGCATATCTTTACAGGAAACTGTAATGCGTCTCGAGATTGTATGGTATATTTCTAGTACATAAATTAAACTAATTTACAAAATCATTCGCTAAACTGCGCGGGTACCAGAAATAGAAGTGCACTACAAATATGTGGAAAGCTAGCAAACATTACTATTTCGCTTTGTTGCTTTCATTTAGAAATGAAACAAATGGCATATTCAACGCAACCCTGAAGTAGTTTTGATAAAAAACGTAAATACGTAAATGCATTCGCGGAGAATTTGAAACAACAACCGACTGAACTATGAGCTGTTTGCTTGACAGTGTAAGTGCTTTAAATATGTATGCGATTTTGCAGGATTTGCAAACTAAAGAGGAAACGTGGGATGTTCCATTTTCGTGCGCTTTCACAGGCGGACTCGGAACTTGTTTGCAAATAAATCGAAATTTTGTTATTTTAAACTTTGGCACTGTTATTCTGTTTCTTTCGTCGAAATAAAGTCGGCTTTAGGCAAAATTTATCGGTTCGCTTCGGCCGACGAAAAAATACATACCAACGTTAAAAAAATAAACCTGAAAACGAAGAGAAAATATCATGTGCTGTGTTTTCTTTTAATATCAACTCATATTTATTGACACATGATTGGTTTAGTTAATTTATATTGTTAACGAAATTCAACTGTGATATTCACACACGTGTGTCTCTAGTAAATCCCAGGCTTTAGATCGAGGCCAAAGCAAGCATAGTCGACGTCGTATTTGTATGTAAATGTGGGTGGCTGTTGGCAGCGAATCGCTCGGGGCTTATTAGGGATTCATAGAGGACACTACCTGCCACAGCATCAGAATTCGTCACTCCAATTAGCGTTTAATCTAAGAAACGAACGTTCCGACAAAACAGACCCCAAATTACGGTGTAGCCGTGTTGATTTCGAAGATTTACTCTCCACTAATAAATTTACGATTAATTTTAACACCAGGCATAAAAAGAAAGTTTTTCTTACTTGATTTTTCAGAAACATTTCCTGATTTATTTATTTTCGTCTTATCGTCGTTAAGAATAAGTTATTGATTTCAGTCGAAATAAACCAATTTTGTGTAATCAAAGTTGTGCGCTTTGCTAACAATACGCTCGAAATACTCGAAGTACCGTATGCAGCACTTAAGGTTAAGCGTAATTAAATAAGTTATTCGGAAGGGATAATGATCGAAGCTATAACTCGCGGCAATATCTAGTTTTACGATATCCGATTGTGTGGCTCGAGAAGAGGGCTTCGTTAGGCCGTCGCTGCGGCTTGCCTCTCGCTCTAACTTACCGCCAGTAATTATAATTACTAGCGCAAACTCTAACAATGTACCGATTCTCCATTCTAAACTTCTGATCTTAAACCAACAATTCGAACGACTGGTTCATACTTTCCAACGCTCTAAAGAAAGATATAACTGCAAGTTAGAATACATCAGCAACAATAAAATAAAGAGAAAAATATCAAGCTTATATGTATGTAAGTACTTATGGAAGAACATCAAAGAAAGGCAAAGCATTAGACGTAGAACAGAAAATAATTGCTAAGATTAAATATGGTAATGAAAAAGAGCTGAATAAATATTGCATTAGATACACATATTTAAGTGTATATAGAACAGATTCTTTTAATAATGTGACGCTATGTACCTAAGAGGAATAATGGATTTAACTAATACTTATTACTATTGACGATAGAGATTTGAAAATAAAATTATATTTTCATTGCATTAAACATAGATGTATTCAAATACAAATCTTTATTCATTATTCTGTAAAAAAAACCGCTATCGAGAATGAAATTTAATGAATTTTGTTATCGGCACTGGCTTACATGCGTATTATGAATATCCAATTCCAAACATTTCTGTTGAAACATTCTGCAGACGTTGCGTGTTAGGCGAACATTTTTAGCATGTGAAATACCTTTACGGTAATATTATAATTAGCTTACTAACAACAATCGAATTGAAAGTATATTTCACAGTCGTTTATAGCATTTTTTTGTTTATAAGCTACAGTTATGTTTTGCTCTATATACGATTTAAGAAATTAAGTTGGTTTATGATAATAATATAATGTATAGATGTTCAGTGGTCTAGTGGCTCTCAGTGTGAGAATCGAGGGTTCGAGTCGCGCCTGGGGAAGAATTTATGTTTATGTTTTTCTCTAGTGTGTCCGAATCCAATACAAAAAATGCTGTCTTTAAACGTGATCAAAACAGAATAAAAGTGAAAAGGATTTTTTGATCTCTAATCTTGTATCCCATTGCTTTCCTATATATTTACGCCATTTCATTTCCTTTATTTTTCCACATATATTTACAACTATTCTCCGAGTCTTTGTTTAATCTCCCTGAATATCCAGAGAATCCTCTATAGACATTCGTATATTATATTATTATATATGGTTATACATTTCATTTTTGAATTGCAGCCACTTCTTTGAGTTCAATTGACGAGAATTCTGCGGATCGTCTTTCCGCTGTTCCTTTATTTATACATATTAGAGGTTGTGTTTTCTACTACTTTTTTCCACTTTCTCCTATCGTGAATATCAAACCTCCATTCTAGTATAACCACTTTTCTAAATCCTCAATCAATTGATCTTCGCATAGTATTTTTGGTCTTCCCCTTGATAGCATTCCTTCCGGTTTCCATTTCATAATTCTTTTCAAGACTGAATTTTCCTTTCTTCTAATTCATTATTATATTCAATACATTTTCAAGATGTTTTTCCTATACGTCTTTCTCTATCGTTGTTGTCGTTCTTTTTCTATTATGTTGCTTGGCTTGCTTATAAAGTTTAACATTGTCAACTTCTCACTTTCTAACTCATCTATCATTTTATCTATCCATTCTGATTTCTTTTTCTTAAGTAATTTTGTACTTTCTCTTCAACATTCTTTCATGATCTTCTGTTCTGTTCTTATCCATTTTTTTTTTCTTGATTCAGTCTTTTCTTTTCTTTTAAACCAGTTATTCTTTGTAGGTATATTTCCTGCCAATTGTACATTCAGCCGAAATGACATGACGTGTATAAATCGTACAAATTCGTGTATGAAATCGATTGAAACAATACATTCAAATATATATAACATTGTTTATCACTCAACTACCAATCGACAAAACTCATCATTAATGCGAATGCTTTATGATAATGAAAAATGTGCGCTAAACTACATTCCGAACTTATAAAGGAAGCTAATATAGGTAAGAGAACAATTTTATCATCACATATATAAAATACACCCTTGAATAATTTATATCCGTACGATTCCTCTACCATAACATCGAAGGAATAACATCTCCATTTATTTTATACACAATATTTAACTTATTTCAATGCAACATTAAGTTTTTCTAAAACGAAGTCGCGTCGTATAACGGAACTACAGGATAAGTGCGCATCGACGTTGAGCTTAATTTAAAAGCGCTACAAACATCACATTAAAACCACGTAACGTATAAATTTCAAACTAAATGCATTTACAGCTTTACTTCCACTCAAGCTGGAGTAACTTTAAGCGGGAGAATTTCATACGTGAAATCATCGTGATGATGCATTGAAATACGATGTTTATCGAATAAAATTAAAAATAAAAAATCCTCAGAGCCGTTTTAATAAATCAACTTATTATATTAAATTATGGATGTAGAGGATGTTCGGTTTCGAAACTCCAGCAGAATTATCTTTAAATTTATTTTCAGATCGGGGCTGATAAGTCACGTTTCAACGACCGGGTACCATTTACAAAACGCAAGAGAATTCTATTCGCATATTTTAGTTTTGATGGAATATGTGCATTACGATCGATAGATGATACATTCCATCATTTTATTTTTGTAAATTCATGAGATAACACCATTTTAATTATATGTATATATATTTTTATAAGCGTCACGTATATTTCGTTTTGTTGTACGATTATTAAATTGAAAATGGAATAATCGTAGCGAGGACGCTTTTGTCATATTGTCAAAATAATCGCTATAAACGCATAGGGGATTAGTTTTTGGAGTTGTCACAATGCCATGTCGCATTCTGCAGTCAGCTGGATTACGAACAAAACACGGTCTTTGTAGTTTGCGTTTCCGGGTGTATTTTATAACGTGAATACAATCAAACTGTATAATTGGATTTGAATTAAAATCGTGATTAGTTTTCAATACTATGCGTCAAGTAATTTGAATGAATTTTTTAAATTTTTTGATGACAGAAAATATATTCCCGTTTGTGCAACTTTGCAATAAATGCACGTTGTATAGATACATTTTTAATTTTTACTTATCTCCCGTATTTAATAGGATAACCTTCAGATGAAAAACCTTAAATGTACCTTTGAAAACACACAAGGATATTGAGGATGGTGTCGAACTATTAGTACAAACTATTCAATAGGCAGCATATACACACCAGATATAAAAGAATCACACACAGATTAAAGAATAAATCTCAGAAAAAAAGAAACCAGATTACTTGTTGACCATGCAAATTCCCACGCCAATTCGAACCTCCAATGAAAAGCTTCAGTATCAGAAGTAAGAGGTGCAATAAACCAGCAAAATGGAAAAAAAGCACCGGGGTATAATTTGATAACAGGAAGAGTACTAACAGAGCTGCTAATCATCGGAATAAGATGTATTGTTCAAACATTCAATGTCATGCATTGGACTCTTCCCAAGTAAATGAATGTTTCTGTAATTATCTTAATCGCCAATGAAAACAAACCCATCCTCGAAGAAAGACAGAAGCATGCTATCATTGAATAAGTCCATTGGATCACCATTGGAAATTAATGGAGCACTGGAAGAAAAAAAATATTAGCCTTTTTTATAAACATCTTCTTGCTTTAATCAATTGTACATTATTAGGAACGTAATAATGCTGCAATATCACGTCCTTTCTATGTAATCACTCCTTCATTAAAATTTAATATATTGCATTCTCGAATTATCTCGATTATTACGCGGTTATATTCACAGGTACGTACTTAAGCAAAATTGTAGATATACATCGTACCATGGAAACATAGGTACGGAGCTAAATTTCTCGGTTAGGAGATATTCACAAATTAATTATATTGTTTGCTCTGTTTGGAGTAACGTCTTCGACGGCATCCTCGCATCGCGCCGTCGCTATTAAAGGCGGATGCAATAAGCGAGTCTGGGCGGAATTGTGCAAGAGCTTTTGACTTGGGTAACGATTGTAATTAACCGTTTTCTGCGAAATAAATTGATTGGAATTAATATGTGTCAATTTAATTTAATAAAATTGTTATTCATTTCAAATTTGTTAAATTTGCAATTTTATTTACTTCTTAATTATTAAAACTTGACAATGTTGAATAAAAGGTTCGAATTCCCGAAATGTTTGTTTACAAGCTACATTCGACATGTGACGTTAATTATGACTTTAGACAAAACACATAGGAGTATTATACATACTAAAAATTTCCTTTAAACTCAATTGTATTTTATACACGTAAATTCACATTCGATGTTTCCTTCTCGCGGAATTAATCACCCCGTCTCTTCCATCCATCACTTCAATAGTTTTCACTGAGATTTATAACTTTGTCCTTAGATATTCTATGTAACTATTGCATTCGCAGTCGCTGTCATTCCAGTATTGATTTCTTATAAACAACGAAGTAAACTTGTCTGAACCAATTTGGAACAATTTACCGCTACACCGGCGCTATTACTGTAATAAAATAGACATTTAATATAATTTAATAACGTGTGTATGTGGATATAGCCCGTGATCGGGACATGAATATGCAATTACATATTTGCGACGTTTAGCGGTACAGTGTTCGATGATATTAAATTTAGTATTTTTAGCTTTAGGCAACACTTAAATTAGAAATATGTATTTAGAAGTGTAATATTTTTGCATTTAATTATCTTAATTAACTTAAACATTTACATTTTGCTATTTTTACACAGCCAATGCTTTAATACAGAAAATTTGTTCTAAAAGCGAATGAAATGTATTAAAATTCATATCTGCTAAGTGAAATATGAATAAAATTTTGTCTTATAAACGAAAATTATTTGACGAATTTAAATTCAATTGTTCAATTTCAATTGTCTTATGGACATGGGCGTTTGTGACGTCATACTGCGTCCCGACGATATATGCAAACTTATTTGAATTTATATACAGAATGTCCCACGTTAGACGCGGTGCTTCATATCTCATTAATGGTTAGGTTACGAAGGAAGTTCATAAAACAAAATTTATTCAGATTCATATGTAGAATGTGCCAAAATTATTTTCAACTTTACAGAGTGTTCTGATTTTACGATACGGTATCTTACTTTGTTATTTTAAATGGAACACCCTATATATTATTTAATATTCGTGTAGAACGTAAAATTTTAATGTAAGTTTGTTCAATACTTCCTATACTTAAAGTTTATAGTTTTCGAAATATTTGCAATTTTATAAAAAAAAATCACATATGCAACCTTCACTTGAAGTCGACAGATTTTAATTAAATTTAATAGCTTCAAAACGAATTTCGGTAAAATTGATCTTCATACTAGATCCT
>JAFFZR010020650.1:0-10180 GCA_018397195.1 Lethrus apterus | reverse complement strand
TTGTTCCCACCCACAGCACTACACTGTATGAGAAGGGGCCACATTACAATGCTATAAAGATTTTTAACAAACTACCTCCTGTAATTCGAGCAATTCCGGGAAAAGTTACTTACCTTAATGAAATTCGTGACTTACTATTGAATCAATGTTTTTACACTGTGGAAGAGTATCATAATGAATGTTTTTAACTTATTTATACTTTTGCGTTACTTTATATGTGCATATTGTATGTTATACTGACAATGCCAATGTCCTCGGATCTATGGCAAATATATATATTATTATTATTATTATTTAAATTATGCAACCAAGTTTACTTAATTAAATTTTTGGTTTCAGAAATGGAAATTAAATTTCAATACTTTACACTTTATTTGCGATTTGCGACCCAGAATACTACGAAGTGCATTTCTTCAACTAGTTACCATCATCCATAAATTCTTCTTACTTCGATTAAAGAAAATAGTCATGTAACATTATTTATAAAATAATTAATACTTAATAATATTTTCAAAACAAATTATGTTTAATTATATTGTATCCTAGCATTTAATTTATTGTTGTCATTTTTCAATTTGTTTATTTTAATAAGAATAATACACGAAGAAAAACATAAAGTCGAATTAAACATTCGCTTAAAGCGTCAAGTTAAATGTATTTTAATACAAATTTTATGTTTTGTAATAGTAAGCAATAAAATAAACTTGTAAGTTTCGTTTCATTTTAAATATTTTCACCGTCTTTCTTCCATTTCCAAGGACGCAATTCCATTATTATTCCATTCCTACATTATTGCGAAATGTAAAACAGAAATGTTGTAAATCAAAAAATACTTGTCACGGTGAAGCTAATACACAGTTACGAATTCAGATCGCGCCACACGTATAACAATAAAACTTCATACATGTACACTTTTAATGCATTTCTTTAATATTTCGGACGAATCGATCGAGCTTTTCGAGGACACCGCGGTAAAGAACGGCTCTTTTGGCGGCTACCATTACAAGAACTTATAGATGTGTCACTTCCATAAGACGTTATTAAATGAGGCAATTCTATTCTAGGATAATAGAACAATATTTTATGGCATCTGAACTCTAACATATTCTCGACCGCTAGACTTGATAATGTCGAGAATATTAATGTCGAAATTGCTACTTAATAATGACTTACGGACGTTATAATTTATATTTTTTTAATGTCATATTTTAAATTATGAATTACGTTTAAAAATCGATGATTCAGATTTTGAATGAATATAAGAAATATTCATGGGCTTTGCTGTAAAGGACCTTTGACGACAAATTTCTGGGAAATAAGCAGAGATTTATCAAATAGGGAATTTCAACATGAATGTGAAAAGCAATACAGTAGAACTCGACTTGATAATTCAGAGGGAATAATTTCAAAATTTAATTCAATTATGATGTACGTAATAATTTATACTAAATCTACAAGTGAATATCGCAGTATCGTTGCCTTTAAATACACAAATTCAATGATTTGTACTTGAAGTGGAACGCATTTACAAATGTCAAACTTTGAACTGCTCAACATACAGACATGTTTTGGTTTACTATTTATTGAAGCCCTTATAAGCACATGAAACTGCTGTGTTATTTCCTAATGAAATTAAATTAAAATAAACAAATTGAAAAATGACAACAATAAATTAAATACTAGGATACAATATAATTAAACATAACTTGTTTTGAAAATATTATTAAATATTAATTATTTTTTAAATAATGTTACATGTTTCTTTAATCGAAGTAAGAAGAAGAATTTATGGATGATGGTAACTAGTTGAAGAAATGCACTTCGTAGTATTCTGGGTCGCAAATGAAGTGTAAAGTATTGAAATTTAATTTCCATTTCTCAAACCACAAATTTAATTAAGTAAACTTGGTTACATAATTTAAATAGCATGAGTGCTACGATTCGCCACTAAACTGTAATTTTTATTTCTGGCAATGAGGGAGCTGTGAACACTTTGTTTTAAAGGATACTTTTTGTTAATTATTTTACCTATAACAACACATCTTAGAATCTTCAGTCGTATTGTGACTCACCTTCCGCAAGGAACAAAACCGGGAAGAACTGCTACAAGTTGGATTGTGTACAAACGCCATCGAATAACAAGTGATTCATTGAAATTATAAGGAATAGTTTTGACAATGAATTCTTAAATCTCTATTAGAACAATTCTTTCTTAATTCTAAAGAAATTATTGCAGATTGGTACAGCAATTTCTATTGATTATTTAAGTGTTCTTTTTTTACTTTAATTTAGCAAAATTTTCATTAACTAAAAGTTCCAATCATGAAAAAAGGTTTATTTAAATACCTTAATCCATACTCAATTATCTAAGAAAAATGATTTCTTATGAGCGTATTTCGTGTATTTTACGGGAATTTATAAAACTACGTGTAATATAATATTCCTGATGTGTTAAAACCGTATAATGCAAGATGCGAAATTCAACACGATTGAAAAAAAATCATAACGAGGAATACGCGACCGAACAACATTTGATTACGAGCGTCTCGCGAGAGCGACACGTGATGAGCTACGCTCAGGGCGTATTACATATATTATGAGCCCTTGACTTAAATAGGGGCAATTTGAATTTTCGCACGAGGGGCGAATGTTTAACGTTTCCCATTGATTGCTTACAGTTACCATAGCCAATTTTATCGACGCAGGGGAAAACGTAATTACATGGCTTTCATTAAAAAGCGTAAAGGACGAATCTATTTTTGTTTGGTTTTCAATTATTTATTATTTTTACAAAATACGACGAGAATAATTCCTAAGTATTAATAAATATATATTTTTTTAATAATTAAATTTTGTTAATCTTTTGAGAAAGTTCGTTAAAATGAAATTTCAAGGAACTGTGAAATTAGGTACGAGGAAAAAAAATTGTGAAGGGAAATACATATTTCGCTTAAAATAATATTTAATAGAAGAAAAAATCCTAAATCCAGAAATATAGAAAATACCCCTTCCTTTCCATGTCTTAACATATTCAAAAGACACAGAAGAGTAATATGTACTACAAGAAAGAGACTGAAGAATATGTTGTACTTCAAAAAAGAAAAAGTTTCAAATAAATGGCTACTTTTATTTAAAACTATTCAAACGAAAGACAAAAATTAAATAAATCTTTTTTAAAATAAACATGCCATTGTAATCTAGAATAAAGAAAACAAGCTCTTGTAATCTAGAATAATTATCGTTGTTAAACGTTATATTATTTTCCTGATTAGGTAACTATCGACTTATAAAACAAAAAATTTATGTAAAATTCGAGCAATAAATTGAAAATTTATGACAAATTTTTCTTCGATGGAGAACGTGTGTAACTTCAATAACGATGATTTCAACGACAGCATAAAAAAATGCATATAATTTATATTTTTATCTGTGTTTTATGGAGTAGCTTTTAACATTTTATTGAAATATCGTTCAATAACGACAAAATATTTTCATTAACACAGGGAACAATTATGAAAATTTTCCGTTAATATTTTTCAAATATATGTGAAATGTATGTAGTAATTTAGGTATTTACATTATTAAAAAAATATTTCTCTGTCCGATTAAAATAAATATGTATGAAATGACAAAATCCATGACGACATAAAATTAATTGGATTGGATTTTTATTGTCAATATTTGGAATTTAAATTTTACGAGCGACGAAGAACACCAACGCGAAGCTCTGAAACAGCCGAAGGGAAACTTTGGACGTTACCAATCAAAACTAATGAGTCAGAAAATCGTAAATTTAACGCGTAACTAACAAATTGCCTATGAAAACTACAACTAGACGTATTAACCTGGCGATTTAAGCAAAATCGTTATTTGGGAGAAAACTTTTCGTAGAAGTTGGTAGATTTATATTACTTCTCCTTTTTATAAATAAATATCAATTAGAACTAAAATATATGATTAAGCCAATTTATTCACGTTCACAGGTTTAAATTATCGTATTGGTATTGCCAGGATATTAGTAAAACAACCTTGTTGTTGTTTAATCCAATAAGTAAAGTTCTCAAGTCGTCTTGAACAAACGGAGTTAAGTGGACACTAATTTCCGGAGGAGTATATGAGATTAACTAGTATTAAACTTACCCAACAATTTGAACATTCTTGTGGAATGAAATAAAACAAAATTACTAAAATAATAAAATTTTACTTCTCAAAAATATATTTATAACGTCGTTGATAAAACTAAAAAATTAATAAATACTACGAAAAATATACTAAATTTAAAATTTTACCTAAAAATATTTACGAGTTATTCAACGATACACACGTAACGCCATAGATGATGATGAATATCATGAAACAAATTGGAAACAACACCCTGCAAGCGGCGTCGATGTCGTTGAGAGATTTGTGATTTTCAAACAACCATTTCTTCATTTTTAACATCGTTTTGCGTTTTACGAAAATTTTTTCATTCTGAAACAAAAATAAGAATATTTTTAATTTTAAGCGAAAAATTATTTCGAATTTTCCGTTCACTATGACAGTTGTTTATGCTTTTTTGCAAACGACAATTGACGAGAAATTTTATTAATTGTGTTTTATCGTTCTTATCTAGGAATTGACAAACAATATTAAATTTGTAAAATAATCATAAATTTTTTCCGGGCTCGACATGCGTTGATCTCTCACAGCAGCTGCATGACGACGGGTTTATTCGCCCAGAAACTAACGTTAGTCTAGGGAGTTGTTGTGTCTTTGTAAAATTGCTGAATTAACTTTATCAATAACATAAGAATGTAACATTTTCAATTCTCTTTAAATGAATATATTTCCATGCAATACTGGCCATAAAATTTGAAAAAAATTAAAACGCAATTTTAAATTTAAATTTGAGAAACTTCAAAAGATTATCAATAAAAACCAAATTTCAAGTACCGAATTTTATGTATTTTTTTGATCGATAACCTTAAAATAGTTGAAAAGTAACGTGATAATCTATAACAATTAAACGTACGTAAAGTACTCACTTTCCATTATTTAAATAGACAATGAACGTTAAAAACGTAAAGTACGGACATCATTTATGCATATGATGTTCAATTTGCATACTGAGTGGTGGTGATACGGACGACTCTATGCCGGGGTGTGGGATGCGCACGTAGTCGCGCGAACGTACAACGTAATTCGTGCAGTTTCCATTACGCATCATAATTAGATTTGTTCATCGCCAAGGAAAACCACGTTAAATATTTGCATACATCACGCTTGACGTGTGACTCCTCGTAAATTAAGTTTAATTCTCTGTATGCTAACTGAATACGTGTAACGGTAACAGGGCCGTCTCAAGATATTTGGTGCCCGTGGGCTACTAACAATAATGCGCCCCTCTTTATAAGAAAATATATGGAAGGGGAAGCGGGGTGACCAGTGAAGTTTTAAAAACATTTTGAAACTAGAAGTTAATATAATTACCAATAAATAAGGGGAAAAATTATTTTTTTTACGAAAAGGAATACGGATGGATGGAAAAAGGGTGTTGTATGGGTTGGGTTCGCTCCGTAAATTAATTATAGCAGGCAACCTGAGCAACTTAAAAAATAAAAATATACGGGATGTTCAATTTAAAAAATTAATCCTTATGTTTGAATCTTAGTAACGCGATGTTCTTTTGTTTTATAATTAATTGCGCGAAATGCACATTGCAAGGTACTTACACTTTGTCCATTTAACCAAGTTTGTATCTCCTTAAATAAAAAAGTTAGCTTACTGTAGAATATTCCCGTGAACAGACTATATACAGGGTGTTATCTCTGTACAAAGTTATCTGCACACTATTGCTATCTTCGTTATTTTTGGAGCTACAGAGTCGGTTAAATTAGCAAAGATACAGTGACTTTTCCGCTGATTACAATGCTTCACACAAAAAAACAATTGCGCATCACATTTCAGAGCCAACTCAGATAATTGGACTTTTTTAAATGTAACAGCCTGTATATTTATGTAGCAGTCGGTAGAAAATGAAATTATGCACAAAATCTTCTTATAATACTATACCCAGAATTGAAAAACAAAATAGCTACGACGACATTAATACAGGTCACCGCATTTGTGATAACTTTGTTAGTAGAGAAGCTACAGTGTTGGTCAATACATCAAAAATGTGTAGTTTTTTCTACTGATTACAATGGCGTACTCAAAAATCAGTTGCGAGTCGCATTTTCGAACTAACAAAAAAAAAATTTTATGAGACATCATGTATATTTTAATTGATAAAAAGTTAAATTTAACATAGAATACTCTTCTAATAGTACAACCGTAAGATGAAAGGCCAAATTTTAATATAAAATAAGTAAATGAGTATCAAAGCAAGCAGTTCGAAAATGCGACTGGCAATTGTTTTTTGAGTATGCCATTGTAATCAGTAGAAAAAACTACACTGTAGCTTCTCTAATAACGAAGTTATCCCATATGCGGTGACCTGTATTAATGTCGTCGTAGCTCTTTTGTTTTTCATTTCTGGGTTATAGTAGTATAAGAAGATTTTGTGCAAAATTTCATTTTCTACCGACTGCTACATAAATATACAGGATGTTCCATTAAAAAAAATCTAATAATCTAAGTTGGCTCTGAAATGTGATGCGCAATTGTTTTTTTGTGTCGACCGTTGTAATCAGCGGAAAAATCACTGCATCTTTGCTAATTTAACCGACTCTGTAACTCCAAAAATAACGAAAATAGCAATAGTGCGCAGATAACTTTGAACAGCCTGTATAATCTGAATTCTTTTTAGCCTAAGGTGGTCCCATGTGAGCGTCGGTCTTCCCCCCTCTTTTTTGCGATCTTATCTCCCAGATATATTTAGCCATTCGATCAACTGCCATCCTTGTCAAGTAGCCAAACCATCCCAGCTGCTGTTGTTCCATTTTCTCTAATATCTGTTCTACTTTTCCTGCCTGACTATTTTATTCCTTATCTTATCCCTCATGGTTATGCCTTGTACTCTCCTCAATATTTCATATCCATTGCTGGGATTTGGCTTCTGAGGCTATTAGACAATGCACAGCTTTAAACACTAGTTAAAAACAGTTTTATTTTGTTGAAATTTCATCTATATTAATTTTTAATCTGCTGTCACTTTCATCCATTGACATCACTTTCGTCGTATCTTTGTTTATTTTCATTTTTACGTTGTTTATAGCTTTATTCCATTTGTCGATATTTTGTTGTAGTTCTTTCTCACTACTGGCCAGAAGCGCATATTCTTAGTTGCTTCCCTCCCTTTTAGATCTTTCCTTATTAAATACCTCCTCATGCTCATTCAAGCATAACTTCATTTTTTCCCTTTCTTCATTTCGTCATCCATCCCTCCAATAATGCCACATTCACCACCAGTGTTTCCACCTATCTTCTTGTTTTCCACATCATTCACACATCTTGTGCTTGATTTAAAAAAATTTGAGTGTCCTTTGCCCATTCGCTATTCTTTTTGAAACTGTGGGAAGACCAAAATCTTTGCCCCGGGAAAGAATAATGTTAACAACTTCTGTGCGCCTGTCCGGACCCATCATACAGTTTTCTTATTACATTTTCTTTTATTATTTGTTATTTTTGACAAAAATTACTCTATTAGATTTGTTATAAATTTTCTTTTGATTTCTTTGTATAGGAAATAGCCCAGCAGTAATTTATTTATTAAAATTCTAACATTGTGAGAATAATGAAGTTATAAATTACAAATTAAATACAGTTAACAGCTTCGAAATTACACTTAACAAAAACACCATATATCAAGTGCAATATAAAACATCGTTAAATTTAACAGTCTCCAACAAAATATAATTAACTAAATAGCGCTATTACGGCTAGTTTGTTAGTACAGATGTTCAAGAGCAATTCTCAGACAAAAAAATCAAACGTAATCTTTGATTATATAATTGATTATATAATTATACTTCTTTTGCGTTAAATTATAGATTCTAGGAACTAAAACATATTCTGTGTTGTAAGAAAAATATAGTACTTTACAGTGGTGCTTTAAATTAGGTCCAAGATTATTCGTTCAATTCTCAATATTGTACCATATGATTATGATGTGCATCTACTTAACTGAAATGCAAAGTACAAATGACGAAGTAAAAACTATATAAGTTTGAAAAATCTTTTAAGGTCCTATTCTGCATATATTCAAATAAAATACTAAATTTAATAAATAAAAATGTGTATCCAGAATTACAATAAACATAATGATATGCAAATATATTTCAGTCGTTTGGGATATAATCGTCAATCTTCAAACAAACAATTAGAGAAAACTATTTATTCTTGGAATCATCAGTTCATGTCGGTAAAGTTAAAAGAGTCAACGTAATGTTCAAAATGATTCTAATAGGATCATTGGATTTGCTATTTGAAGATTGTGTACATTTAAAAGTGTCATTTGTATCGTTCACGTTTTAAGTGATCGTTTACAAAATTAGATTAGGCAACCGCTTAAATCCGATGTACCGTTAGACGTCATTCGAGGCTAATAACGTAGAATCTCATCCGAGGTGACAATTAACCGTTTCATTATCGCTAATCTAATTTCGTTGAGGAATTCTCGATGATATAATATGAGAATTGACGCTTTCTTACGCCTTGTTTCTGGTTTCGTTTAATGGCGCTCATATTTTTATCCGGATATGTTGTAATCTTAATGCATCTCACCTGTTGGAATTTCGAAATAGTGTGTTTCGATCGTCCGATGAATAAATAAAGTTAATTTTACGTCGGTTTTAATAAGTCGAAGTTTTAATCTGTTGTATCAATCAGATAATATTTCACTACTATATTCTTGTTACAATTGAAATAACTTGTGTAATAACGGCATTAATTAATTATTAAATCTTTATATTATTAATGAACAGAAATTTGAAAATCAATAAAGATATAAAGTGAGGCTACAAAAATTTTAATTTCGTAACCTACATTTTCATTTTACGTGTTGTGATTCTGGGGTCCTTTGTCATTTCAGGAAAGCATTCCATCAACATTCGTAACGCTACGTAAAGTTTGTAAAAAGTTCTAACACGTAATTATGTCCAGTAAATGTACAATTTTATGATCATTACATAGAAATTGATTTCACATTACTACTAATTATGTTTTGTTCAATCGATCTTTCTCAACTAACGCCGACGTTGCAGTAATAAAATTCACGTGTCATGCTTATAAAAACAGTTATAAAAGCGCAGAGTACAAAAGCTTTCTCCCACAGTCTGAAAAAAAAACCAAACTCAACCGCACAGGCAGAACTCATAGACGTGGTATTGTATTTGACTGATTAGGAAGACTCTCGACTCGCAGAGGCGGCCATTATTACAAACTGAAGAGGCCAACTCTCGGTAGAGGACCACTTCTCAACTGGCCTGGGTTGTAAGTACGTTCTGCAAAAATAATAACGCACCATTGTTGGCCGGAAACGACTAGCGCCAATGGAATTAGTAAACCGGAAACGTAATGGGCGCCTACGATATCACGGACGGCGTCAGTTAACGATCATATTAACTTAATTAGAACACAATTAGGAAAACTGCAGATCTAATCGAATTTGAAAACTGGTTAATTGGAAAATTGGTTCATTTACATGCAATTATTATATGTCTGTATATGAACAGTTTTAATGACTTTTTACTACGTTTATTAATATTGGGGCAATTATTCAACTTACTGAAAAGTTATGTTAGGATTGGTGACTAATAAAGTGCAGAATTCAGTACTTGCGAATTTAGTAATATTGCGGTAAATTTGTTGTAAATCGCCAATTAACGTCCAAAATAAGAAATTTATTTTGACTAATGTGACTGTTTTTTTTTCCTTTACTTAAAAAGTCACTAGTTACCACAATATGATCCTACAGAATATATATTATTGAAAGGAATAGGTTTTTTACGTGTACAAAGACATTTTTTGATAATTCCTTCATATTCTTCACAAATACGGGTTTTTAGAAATTTTTTAATAATAATAATAATAATAATAATATATTTCAAGTCCAACAGGTACACCCATTAACAGGACATATAAAAATCTATTAACATAATTAAAAAATTAACTTAAGTAAAGGAAATAAATATATCATCTACTTGTTTGTTTATATTCCTACACATATTATAAATCGGTGCTCTAGTCAGTATATTTG
>JAFFZR010020644.1:0-10597 GCA_018397195.1 Lethrus apterus | reverse complement strand
CGTAGAATTCTACAATAATCTTGATAGTTCAAGTAGAAACCTAACCAGTTCCCGATTTCTGGGAAAAATGCATCAAATGTTGCTTTCATCCCAGTGATTATTCGGTTCCATAAAAATGAGGGGTGGACCTTTCATATATGTGCCTTTTGATTTTGATTATGATTATGATTTTGATTTTGATTTTGATTGATTTTTAATTGGAATTTGTGTTGAATATTGAATATGTATGCTCATTTCGTTTTTTAGAATATTTGCATTGTTTAATTATTATTTATTTCTACTATGATTTGTTATACTAAGTTAGATAAAGCTAAATTAAGTTTGGTTAGGTTAGATTAAGAAACATATGGTTAGGTGTGAGAGCAGACAGTAATATTCGTATTACTGTACTGAACCTCGCCATATTAAATAATTATATTGTGTACACTTCTTTATATATTATTATCATTTAAATAAAAAAGACACTATTATTATTATTATTATTATTTATTTATTTATTTTATGAACTTTCACGTTTGTAATTTCTTTAATTTACGATTTATCTCAAAACAAAATAAGTCTACATTTTTTAACTATTTGCTAATTAGACTAGTAATGTTGAATTATTGTTGTGTTATATTTTCGAACTTTGAAATTCTGACAGAGGATTTACGACTTCATTAACACACTCATTAGCGCCTATTGTCCTTTGATCACACTTCACATGCAGCTTTTAAATTATTTTCAAAGTAAGCAATTCTCTGTTTTTATATTCTTGTTGAATTAACAAGATGATAGTTCATTGTTTATCTAAGCATGCATAATATTGACTTTTGAACCTTAAAGTTATCCAAGATATGAATAAATGTCGAATAGATATCTATTCGCGAATTTTAAAAATCATCCCACATGTAAAGGAAGGTAAGAAACTGAAATTGTATCTAATCTAAGCTAGCTTCTAGCTAATAAATTAATATTACACAATGACTAGATAAATTTGATTCCATTCATATTTTACTGAGATAAATATTTAAGCCAAGAATATATGTTTTGGTTAACTTATTACGAAGGTTTCCGCGGCCGTTTTACTTAAATTTCATACAGATCTGTATGATGGCGTCATTTAGAGGTTCACGTAGAACTATCCTTCAGTTCAGTGCAAAGTCGCCAGCAAATGACAATGTCAAAACTGATAAAAAAATCAATAATCAATTTTAGTACAAGCATTTTTATTTTTCCTTCTAGAGTTTTTCAATTATGTTTATTTCTGCTGTACATGTAATTCCTAAATAGAGGTGTTATTGGTATTTACATAATTTGTTTGTACAAGCTGTTCGCAAGAAAACAACAGATGATATAAACCAAATTTCACACACTTTTGCGCGATAATAAAATAATCATAAAATTTTGTTTACAGGTAATCTTAAATAGACATAAAGACAAATATAAATAGGCACCATTAAAAGGCCATTTTTGAATAAAATATTTAAATTGTTTATTTCTGGATATTTATCGAAAGTAATTAAATAATTCAGATAAATTGAATAAAAGATTGTTTCTTTAACGTTGAATAAGTTTTCGTAAATTGGTATTGTTTTTGGTGAAATCGAATTGCCTAAATACATTCTCAAGAAAATAATTTTTAGTATTCACAGTTTAAAAATAAGTGTCGTGTCCCCTGTCGTAAACGTCATCTTCAAAGATGTAACTGCTCCGAAGATTGAAGTATCACAAAGTAATAAATTTTGTCTTAATTTACAAACCAGTAGTAAAAACCTTTATTCGGCTTTCACATTTCACAATTCAAAATAACGAAAACAACAAAATATAGAAATTAATTACTAATCAGTTCTTAATAGAATAGCGTGATTTACTAATGTCAGACTTAAAACTTTTAATTTTAATTTTGAGTTTCCTTAACCTTTGTAACAAATTTCTTTCGCATAACAATAACACATACAAAACAATATTTAATTAATCATGTAAATACATATATACGTTAAATTGAACTCCATACCTCTAAGCACTAACATTAATATTCTAAAATAATAGTTTCGTAAACATGCGCTTAACCAAAAGGTAAACGACGAGTTTGATGGTTATATTCGATATGATAACAAAGAGAACATAGACAAAATGTTGTTATACAACACAGAACTAATTATACGAACAAGCTACGCTCCATTATTATGCTATTTTATGGTATGTATTCATTCATTTATTTAATTAATCACTCTACTATGAACACATAATTCTTATAGCGACTTCTTCTTCTTTTCTAGCATTTCAAGTTTTATTACAAAAATATTCCGTGGAAGAATTTCAACCACCTAAACATCTAAAGGAATTATTTTTAACCAATGTCTGAAACCAATCTTTATTAAGTGTCTACGGCAATCTTTTACGATGGTTGTATATTTTGAGGATGCTTATGTATTATAAAAATAATTCTCTGCAAGGCGATATAACCATTACATAACGACCATTTAAAACTGCTAGTAAAGTGTTTTTGTTCCGCCGACGAATACACGTGTAAATGCACGTGTGTGTGTGCGTTACCGACGATTGCATTTCCTATGATATCTAAAATCGATAAAGTTCAAGGAATGGAGCAATTTTTAATCGAAAACCACCTGTTAATCACAAGATATCTGATAAAAAAAATGCCGCTTAGTACAGTCCACTAGATCTGTTTCTAATTTCACACAAGGTTACGGCAAAGACGTTTTAATGGGTATGTATGAAGAGTAGTTAAGTTTTACAAGAAGCGAAACAAAAATGAGAAGAAAAATCGCCACCATTCTAAAGGTCTGTCGTAGATTGTCGGTCACAATCGTTGTTACATGAAAACATACATGTTTTCAATGGTTCTTCAGTTGTGTTTGGGTTTTTTGTTTTTAACAGAATATGTTACACACGTGTTATTTAAACTTCCCGCGCAATTTACGCTACCTAAAGATCAAAAGAACCGCGCGAAAGTGTCGCTTCTTGGAGAAATTATAATATTCTTTGATTTTACTGTTATTTTCCTTGACACTTCATAAATAAACTAAATTTAATACAAAATAAAATAAAATAATATCTAAGAAATCAAATTTTGATCAATTTTAAATAACTTAAAGAGAACTTTGTTGAGGTCAACTTCAATCATTTTGGATCTCTTTGTATAAAATGTACAATCCCTATATACATCATTCGTTTTTCTTCTTGTTTTTCTCGTTTTATTCCTTCTATTATCTCTCGATCAGCCCTTCTCATTGGGTGTTTTCTCTAGTTTCGTCATATCCTTTTCTCGACACGAAAAATTTAGGTTTAAAAAGACAAATTTACTATTAGTGTTTGCGAATTTGTGTTTTTCAATCCAAACTTCTGCCATATTTTTGGCTCTATATTCTTTTCATGGCTTAGTACTGTCTGACAGCAACATTATAAAACATATAAAAATAACTTCGATTATATCAATATTCCGATATGAATGTTTTCACCAGATATTTAAAAATTACCTACACCTTGGATTTTTAGAAAAACAACAAATATTAAGTTTAACATTTCAAAATCATGTTGTTTTATTCAAAATACTTTTAATTAAGGCATACTTACAAATTGGATGAAATTTTTATTTTGGTGAATATAATATCGTAAAGTGAATTTAAAGATTGATCCAAACAGTTAAAAAATATCAGGGGACATTCAAAATAGAAAAGTTTATATTAAATACTACACTATAAAAAATGATTGGGTAAATTTACACCAACAATAGGATGTTACTATGTAGCCACCTATGTAGACCAATGGAAATTTGAGCTGTCATTAAAATACAGCATATTTCTCTACAAAATTTAGCATTTCCAAATGTTCTGAATGTTCCTGATGTTATGAAAAGCATCATCGACGAAACCATATACAATAAAAGGAAAAATTAGAATTAGCCTTAAATTTTCACTTGCACTGATTATAAGCTTGTTACCTTCTAAATAAGTGCTACTTTCTTACATTTTGATTAATATTTAAATTTTATATTTTGTAGTCGTTCATTAACAGTTTCATAAGTAATATATTTGGACGAAAAAACTGGATTAAGCATAACATAAAATCGTATTCTAGAATTCCTTATAGCAAATCATGTGCAAGGCATGATGGTAAACCAGGATTACATACATGAGAGTACATACTTCGGTTCAAATAATAATTATCTGATAACTCGTTGATGCTATCATCAAATCATCTTGATGTGAAACACAAGTTCGAAGGTGAAATAATTTTGTCGGATCCCTATTAAAACATCGTTTTGATGCATAGAAATAACGACAGAAATGATCCACGTGCTATAATTTTCAGAAAATCCTCCTATTTGTTGGCTTCCTAAATTGTCACCTAAAACTGCTACAATGGTACCCTTAAATACCTTATTTCGTGTTTCTATACTTATACTTTCCAAATGATTAATATCTATCATGTTTACTTCAAATATTTTATTAAAACCAAATCTTTTTATATGTTTTTCTAACTAAACATAATGTTATTGTCTGTATTTGGTCAATTTTAGATCGATTGAAAGTTGATAAGTTTCCAAGAGCCATGTAAACACCAACAAGTTTGTGAATTTTTCATGCTGAACCTATAGGACCGCACACTTCGAATGCATCCTGATATAATATAATTTGAAGTGCTTTTGGAAATTGATTAAAAAAGGTTACTTTTCATGTAAAATTCCTCATCAATAAAGTTGGTAAATATTTCAGTTTTGGGGTGACAATTCTGTAGCAATTGATTAAATACATCATCATTATTTATTAAAACCTTTAGAGTTTCTAATATAGGAACATAAATTTAAAAAACTTTACTCTGAATTTCACTTCACAAAATACTGTCTTCTTATATAAGTGGACCTCAACACACCATTCGAAGAGTTATGTGCAAGTTTAAATAAGTTTAGCTCAGTGAATAAGTGAATACATTTTAATTTAGGTCGAAAAAATTGCTTGAATATTCTAAATTAATATCATTAAGATCAGACAACCCGTCAATAAGCGTTCGCAAGGCAGTATCTGTAAGAAAATGTATCGCTTGCAATTTCAAATAAGTAGAAGCTAAAGAATTAATATACAGTGTGGGATTAAAGTAAGGAATATTTAAAAAAAAGCGAACTCAGCCGGTGTTTTAAAAAAACGCTGAAACAGGTCGATTTTATTTTTTAAAAATACACATTAATATGCGCGATTCACCTGCCGACTTTCATTTGTTTTGTAGTTATGACGTCAGCACAAAAAAAATTTAAATGACGACATACATTTTTTTTAGTGGAATCCGATAGTGATTTGTCTACTCTTTATGACCGTGCAAAAAAAATCATAAGGTTGTACTAAAAAAATTTTGAGAAAAATCGATCTGAAAATTTAATGTTGGGTGTGATTAAAGTATGGAATATTTTTAAAAAAAGGGAACTCAGCCGGTGTTTTAAAAAAACGCTGAAACAGGTCGATTTTAGATTTTAAAAATACACTTTAATATGTGCGATTCACCTTCCGACTTTCATTAGTTTTGTAGTTATGGCGTCATCACAAAAAAATTTAAATGACGACATACATTTTTTTTTAGTGGAAGCCGATATTGATTTTTCTACCCTTTATGACCGTGCAAAAAAAATCATAAGGTTGCATAGAAAAATTCTGAGAAAAATCGATCTGAACATTATTATTACTATCATGGTATCTTGATTACTCAATACGCTACAAAGGTTTTAAGATAAAAACGAAAGGTATCATCAACACAAAATTTACGTACCGTTCATGGTCTGAATTATTTATTATCTAGGATAATATCAACATTACATTTTCAGATCGATTTTTCTCAGAATTATTTTAGTATTTTAGTGGTCATAAAGGGTAGAAAAATCATTATTGGATTCCACTAAAAAAATGTATGTTGTCATTTAGATTTTATGTGATGACGTCATAACTACAAAACAAAAAAAAGTTGGAAGGTGAATCGCACGTATTAATACGTATTTTTAAAATCTAAAATCGACCTGTTTCAGCGTTTTTTAAAAAACCGGTTAAGTTCGCTTTTGTTTAAATATTCCATACTTTAATCCCAGCCTGTATAATTTACTTTGTAAAGTTATTGAACAATCATGATTATTAGGTAACAAATGAACTGGAGCAGTTAATTCTAATTCATGTCCCTGCATAGAATGTGCATCTTGCATGTCATTATCCATTATACTTATGTTGTTATCACACAGCGTATTATAATGATATCGATAAATGTGTGACTTAATACTGGATACTGTTTAAAATGAACGCAAATGTTTTGGACAATGCAAATAAGGACATTTAATAAGTAATCCCTCTCTAATGTGATTATGCATATGTGATGATAAGTTATATTTTTTATTTTTGTCCGGTTTTGAAACTGCACCGGATAACATTACAATGCAACAACTGTAGAGTAGGTTTCTTTTGAATGGTGTGTGTACTCTATAGATGTGACTTTTAAAGCATTTATGTATATTTTAAATATTGTAAGAAACAACCCGAAAATTTACAGATAAACCTGACATTATAGGTGTTCCTATAGAAATATTGATGATATATTGCCGTAAGATAGAAAAACTGTCTGCAAATCTGACAGAGAAAAGTCAGTGCTACTATTTAGTATTCCCAATACCTTAAATTTATTATTATACTGCGTTGATATTTATTTATTTTAGAACCACAGTACTCGTATCTATGCAAATAGAAAAGAAAATGAAATGAAATAGAAATAGCCACATAAAACATTGATAACATACATACATATCTAACATGTCCAGTTTTGTAAATATTAAAAATTTAACATACCCTGTAAATGGACAATACAGGAAATGAACTGAAGCCACCAACTTGCACACATTAAACAAGTCGAATATAATAAACACAAACTATTTTATACATAAAAATACAATTAATATCGTCTTTAAACAAAAATAATAAGAACACGTTGTACAAACACGAACCACAAACGATTTGATTACTCATTGATCTAACTTACATACACTATGTAGGTAGAAATAAGTAAACAAACCTGACCCTGCATAAAAATTGCTCTATATTGGGTAAAATTATACAAATATCGTGTAAATGTATTACGACCTATCAAGTAAATTGTACATAAATATTTATAGTAAAAATAAAAGAAGTGCTGGATATTTAAACTGTTCAGTTAAATTTGCCATATTTTCCATTATGTATGTAGTTACAATATCAGATACCTGATATTGTACATACAAGAATAAGATTGTACGATAGTAATATGATGTGCACATCATTTCTTGCAAATATTGGAATCCTGTAACGTTGAGTTTTTTACTACGAAAAATTATACAAATAGGAATTTACACGGATGATATACAAAAGTGTCGGAACGGTTTTTTATTTATATATTCTCCCAGCAAACGGACCAAAATATATAAAATTCTTTTGTGTACTTAGGACGCATGCATTTTTTATGTGAAGACAATAGCAGACCGCAGACGGTGTGAAAAAAACCAGTATTTAAATTTAATTTTTCGTGCCCTAGCATCTTTGGTATTTCTGCAAACAGAAAGCACAAACTTATATGTACAGTCATGGTCAAAGGAAATGTCGTACCAATAAAACACACGTCGAGTTTAAAATGAACGGAAGGGTTGGCTGTATTTAAAAAGGATCTGTTTAAAATTAATTCATTCTAAAATTTGTGTTACTCCAATGTGTCCCAAGGACGACATTTGCCGGTAAATTCGACGCGCGTTTTGGTTTTATTGGTACGACATTTCCTTTGACCATGATTGTACATTTATTACATGATTTCATTTTAGGGAATTGACATTTTATATAAACTTCAATCCAAGATTTCATATAAACGATATAAGTAATAACATGAAACTGTTATGGTGCCAGAGATGCTATTTATCTGAAATCTATTACGTAAGAACATAATTGAAGTAATTAAAATAACCGTTAAGCAAAAAAGGAACAAGTCAGTACCGTAAGGTGTCGCGGAGATATGTAGTCTAGAATCACCGTTAGGGTTTTACTTGAAAAGACAAGTCTAATATGACGTCGAGACTTTATAGCAAAGTCTAATTTAGTTTTACTTGTTATCATTTACGGAAATTCCACAAATCGAGTTGTACAGACTAAGTACAGTTATGAACGATTAAGATCGGCGCCCGTCTCCAAATTATTATACGGAAAGTAGTGTTTTAAAATTATTTTTATTGGTGTGTATCGTATCATAATTTATTAAACATCAAATTGTATCCATATGTTAATACTGGAATTGACTAAAATATGTTATTCGGTGTCCAAGTATATTTTATATGAATGTACAGAAAAATGCCTATAAAATATTGTATATCTTGTAAAATTGATAATAAATAATTTTATAAAAATTATATACGACAGAGGAAATTGCATAGTGTTTTTCATCAGGAAGTTCTCGTTTGAAAATAGTTTCAGTACTTTCTTTAGACCGCTTCATACTTCAATAATTCCTTTATAAAGAAGTAGTAACTGCTGGGCTACAAATAAGTTACAAAATTAGAACTTTCAGTAAATTGCTCAGAACAATAAATTCCTAACTAAAAGTAATTAAGTGTGTATTAATTTGTCTTTTCCAACTTATTACGTTATAAATTTTGCGATTATATAATTGAAATTACACTTACAGAGCAATAAGATGAATTATTATTAAAGTTATTTTAATATTTAATAGTTTTTAAAGAATTTAAAACCTTTCGATTATATCACGCTTCAAAGGCATTCTTATTAAATAAATAATTTATCATTTTCTTAAAGTAGCTACGTGTTTAATCTTGCGTTTAATATGAATATATAGCATGTAGTTTTCTTTAATGAGATTATATCTCACCAGATGCGCATAATGTTTCTCAAATAAACATTAATCCCGATAAATCAAGATAATTTATTTAATATTCCGCTAACTGTCCTAAGGTTGCTATTATGAGTTTTTAAGAAATATTTATTGGTTCCACCAAATATATTCACGTCATTAAATGGCAATCATAACAATGAGGATTTTTATCGTAGATGCAGTTATGTTACTTGCTAATATAATATAATAAAATATAGTAAATAAATCATTTAAAAAAAATGATGAGATTATCTTTAAATGAAGAAACTACGTTATATACGCTTTATTGAAGAAAAAATGTTTGAATTACGGAAATACTTCGAAGGAATGAATTCTATTAAATTCATTAATTAATCTCTGGGTTTGATGCGGTTCGTATTTCCTAGAATAATCTTGAAAAGTTCCTGTCCAGACCACGTATTAACGTCTTACTGTGACACTTAATAGAACATAATTTTACTCGTGGATGACTTTCACAATTCTTAAATTAGAAATCACCCCAGAGAGCCGCACAGACCCCTGTTATGAGACTGCCGAGCTGAAGCAATAAAATACCTAGGGGGTGGCCGACAAACCCTCCCACGTATTGACTGTAAACATTCCATTTGAATAGTACAATTTGTATTGTCCGAATTTAAACTTCTGTAATCACATTTAGAATTTTACGAGCGGCATAGTCGTCGACTCGACGTTTCTGGTCATTGTTGACTAAAAATATGGTGGCTATTTATTTATCTATAAGTTCATATTAAAACGTGGGGCGTTTGTCTAAAAACGTATTCAGTTAATAAAAGTCAGATATTTTTTGTGAAAATTAACTTCGGTTTTTTAATGAACTTGACAATGTATTTGATTGATTTTATTAAACAAAAAGGAATCTGTAAATTTCTAACTCAAATATACAGGATTGCGATTATGTATGGAACCGGGTCCGTCGTGCTAAAACGATTTGAGCTAGAATCCTGAAATTTTAAAGGGACTTAGGACTCAATAAAAACTACTTTTTTACATTTTAAAATTTTTTTTTTGATCGATAAGTTTTCAAAATGCAAGGCCTACTTGATTTTTTTTTAATGGGAACAATGGTTAAATGGAACATCGTTAGAAAGTTAATTTTTTTTTAATTTAACGGTATAATAGTTTTGGTGATTTGTTTGACAAAATCTTAGAAAAAAATTAAAACTAAATTGAAATAAAATAAAACACGCAAATCAAGCAGCCTTTGCAAATCCGCCAAAAATTAGAAGAATCTACCTATGGCAGTAGAGAATGACCCAATGCGATTATTGCACCTTGTCATTTCTCATTAATACACCTGATTGAAAATATTAAAATTTTGTAAATACCTAATAGTTGGGTAAATAACTTTGATATTTGAAACATTATTATTATTCATTAATTTTTTAAGCATACACTAATTGTTTTCTAAGATTTGTGCTCTTAAAATTTCAGATCGTTTTTCATCTTGCAACAAATGCTTTCAATGAAGCTAAAATAAACAAACCTAAACAAAATTTCTGAATTGAAGTGTTGTTTATAATCTTAAACATCTTGTTTAAATATTAATTGAAACATTTTATTCAATTTTTGTTGCTTTGTTTAGTTTTGTTTATTTTAGTTTCATTGAAAGCATTTGTTGCAAGATGTAAAACGATCTCAAATTTTAAGAGCACAAATCTTAGAAAACAATTAGTGTATACTTAAAAAATTAATGAATGAT
>JAFFZR010020643.1:0-10650 GCA_018397195.1 Lethrus apterus | reverse complement strand
TAAAGTCTTTAGATTCATCTGACTCTGAGTACTCATCAGAAGCTTCACGCCAGTCTTCATTATCGACGTCATATTGTTTTAATAATTTTCGAAACATCATGTCTAAATCGTCGTTGTCTGAATTTCTCGGTAAAGACGTTGCTAACGGCATAATCAACGCTGGTAGAAAAAGGATGACGAAATTCTGCAATACAATATGTTAATACTTTTGAAAGTGTCAATTATCATTACGTGTTAATTATCATTTGTCATCGTGTTAATTATTATTTATTTATTTATCGTTGTCTACACTAATGATGTTTTAAAAAAAACTGTTTCTTGAATTAAAACTTTTTTTTACTTAGAATAAGTGTTATATAAGTAATTTTTTATTTATTTATTTTTAAATTATTTATAATGCTTAAGAATAAGAAATGGGCAAATATAATTCTATCTTTCAATTAAATACTTTCTATGATGATATGTTGAAACTCGGAAATTCAGGTAGGTACTTACTTTGAAAATTGTGAGTGCCATTTCAAAATTAGGCTCACAGCTTACTAAACGTATTTGCGGAAAACCTACATTATTTATATGCGAGCTAATGTAATGTAAATAATATGTAACATTTTACTGAAATCCATGTTGATTAATATTGTTTTTGTCCATGTCAATAGAAAAACACGTACAATTTCATGTTCCATCGTTACGTTACACAGATATCGCTGAAAACTTGTTTGGTTGATTACGTTATATATTTAATTAAATTTCCTATCAATTGTTTGCACAAATTACAAGTAATATGTATTAATATTGTGTTGTCAACGATAAAACACATGTACATTTGTTGCTTTTAATAAAATTATAGTGATTTCAAAATTACATGTTGTTTTATCTATACAGACTGTCCCACAGAACATTTACAACAGCCGATATCCCAGAGACGGTAACTCAGATTCGAATTATAGTTACCGCTTCGCTGCTACCATCCTTCTTAAGCAAGGAATGGAAATATCGTCGTACATGTAATTAAACGTGTTCATACCAACACGGAACAGAAAGGGATGGAATAGCTTGCAATAGTTCGGAATCGTTCTAATTTCACCTTTAGCGAATTTATCCTCGGTTCCGCGACTACGTTCTCCGTTTTTACTCTCCAATAGAATCATGTGATGCATTTTCTGCGCGGGAACGGGCTGAGCACACCCCTTGTCTTGCATCCTTTTCTCTTAAAAAATTTCCTGGATCTTAGATTATTGGTTCTTATTTTATTTGTTGTAACCGGATATATAGGGTTGTGGTGGCGAACTTATAACCCGCGAGTAACCCACGAAAGCTTTTTAAATGACCCACGCCTTGATTTTTATAACTTATTTTTTTATATCATAAAAGAGAGAACTGACAATCGAAAATATAAAAAAATTAAACCTTTTTAGAGAACTTTAAAAGTGAGAACCAAACAAAAGATTGAACTGTCAAGTTTTTCTGTTGACAAATTTTCGGTGTTTCCAAATTATTGGTACCTTTTTACCCCCCCTCCAAGTGACGCCACTGAATTAGTGACCCACGGGCTAGTATTAAAAAAATTAATAAACAAAATTTCACCCACTTGTCGAAAAGGTTCGCCAAATCACTGTCTTCAACTAAAACGTTTCGTAAAAACATTTTATCTACAACCGGTGCATAAAGTAGGCTTTTTCGCACTCCAAACAGTGCGCAAAGTAATTCATTATAACACAAGTAATATTATAGATTCATTATACAGGGAGGTGCATAAAAAACGAACAGAGCTGTAGTATCGTTATTAGTCATCCGATTTTCAAAATTCAAAAACCGCATTGAATTGTTCAAAGCCCGCTATAAACTGGCAGTAAATAATATGTTTTATTTTGAAGCGCCTCTGAACAACGATTGTCAACTTTTTTTTTAAATGGCAACATATCTTTTTTTTCTTTTTTTTGAATTCTACTTTTTTTTCTGAACACAGCGATATAATAAAATCATATTTTGCACTAACCGTAGCCGTAAAAATCAATAAAAATGTGATCACAGTGAAACGCAATTAAGTAAGCCATGAAACAAGTTATCCAGATAGAAATCTTCCTAGCTTTCAAAAATATGAAATATGAAATGCAAAATCTTCTCTTGATCTATTCAAAAAAAAATACAAAAATTGATTCTTCGTTCTCTGTCGTTATTCTCTAATGCTTGGATTTTACAAGGGATATATGGCTTGTACTTATGTTTCTTCAGAATTGCAATGACGGTTTTTCTCGATGTCCCACAATTTTGCGCTTAGGTAAAGTCGTATTGGGGGTTTCTTCCACATTTAGCAAAACATTCATTTCTAATTCTTCATCTAATTTTCGCACTAGAACTTTTGGTTTCTTGAATGCACCAAATTGTCGCAAATTAGCTTCTTATCTGCAAAATTTTTGAAAGCTAGGAAGATTTCTATCTGGATAACTTGTTTCATGGCTTACTTAATTGCGTTTCACTGTGATCACATTTTAATTGATTTTTACGGCTACGGTTCGTGCAAAATATGATTTTTTTATATCGCTGTGTTCAGAAAAAAAAAGTAGAATTTGAAAAAAAGAAAAAAAAGATATGTTGCCATTTAAAAAAAAAAAGTTGACAATCGTTGTTCAGAGGCGCTTCAAAATAAAACATATTATTTACTGCCAGTTTATAGCGGGCTTTGAACAATTCAATGCGGTTTTCGAATTTTGAAAATCGGATTACTAATAACGATACTACAGCTCTGTCCGTTTTTTATGCACCTCCCTGTATACATAATTATATTGGTGGTTTTGATTGTTACTGGTGTGAATTTTTAAAAATCTGCAAAAAAAATGCAGCATGCAACATACGAAATACATGACAAGTCTAACATAAACAACATGCATTTTCCATCCATGTACAACTGTCCTACCAGCAATCACAGAATAACTTATACAGAGTGATTCTAAATGATTGTATATGCCGTCTTTTGAACACATATTTGATAACAATTTTAAACATATTCATTTGTTTTGTGCGGAACTTTCATATAATGTTAATGTAAGCTAAGACATATATTATATTTTTGAATATGAAAAAACATTTGTTCTCTAAGAGTAACTGCACGTGGTTATGATTTCTATAAATAGAAATTTATATGGATTTTCTCGAATATTCGGTTCAAATTAATTCAAATGCCGTTATAAAAATGTAGACACATAAAAAACAAAATAATTTTCAAACAATGACTTTTTATTTTATTTATTGTTTAGCAGAAACAGTCCGTAATTTTATTTTAAATAATTTTAAGAACTACACTTTAACTTTAGCAAAGATGTTCATGCGTTGTAAGAAAAATTGCGAATTTATTGCGCAAACTTATATACAAAATAGCAGACAAGTTCAGAAACAAGTACAAAGAGTGGTTAACCTCTGGAACTAGTTTTGAAAAAAACACCAAAGCAGAACCAACGTCAAGATGTAGAGGCCGCCTGCGACTCAGTTTTGGTAAAACTTTTAAAGATCGAAAAGAAGGGAAGCTTTTGTTGAAATTGCAAGCGTATGAAAAAATGTTACACTGTAAGTGTAAGTGCAGAATTGAGGAATTGACAGTAACTGATTACATGCTGTGACAAGACGAGAAAATTCGTTTTTCTCCAACTGGAGGTTCGGTTCGGGATGGTGTGGGTGCGAGAAACTGGAAGGGGACGCAAGAGGCCGAAAACGGCAAGTAGATGGAATATTTAAAAAAAAGCGAACTCAACCGGTTAAAAAAAAAAATTTTTTTTTTTTTAAATACACATTAATATGTGCGATTCACGTTCCGACTTTCATTTGTTTGTTTTCAGCTCGATTTTTCTCAGAATTTATTTAGTGCAACCTTACGATTTTTTTGCCTCATAAAGGCAAAAAAGGTAGAAAAATCACTATCGAATTCCACTAAAAAAATGTGTCATTTAAATTTTTGTGATGACGTCATAACTACAAAACAAATGAAAGTCGAAAGGTGAATATTAATGTGTAATTTTAAAAAATAAAATCGACCTGTTTCAGCGTTTTTTAAAAAACCGGTTGAGTTCGCTTTTATTAAATATTCCATACTTTAATCGCACACTGTATATAGACTCGTTGGAGTGTTTTGTGTATACATATTTTTCCTTATTTTATGTAAGTACATAGTTTCAGTTTCATAGTATAAAGTGTAGATAGCGGGAAAGTTATTTCATTTGCCTTATCCTCGGGATACGCCCCCGATCTCGTCACACGTTTGGTGGAGGCGCCGGGCAATTTTCTCGTCTTGTGACAATACTGTTTTAGAGAGTTTTCGGGCCGCAGAAAAAAAGGACCTTATCAAGGTGTTCTGAACGGGTTGGGTTCGCTCCGTAATTGTAATTCAAAAAAAAAATTTTTAATTTAATTTTGATATTGGGTTGGGTTCGTTCCGTAACTGAAATTCAAAAAAGTAGATATGTGGTTTACACTGTGGGAAATTTTATCTGCGCAAAAAAATTAACTCACAAATTTATCGCTGTTCATATCTTTTCTTCCAACGCTTTACAACATTGCAAATGCTAAAAGCACGGTTTTTAAAAATAAATCAACTATACATTTGGGCAGTATATGTATTATTGTTATTAAAACATCCATAAAACAATAATATTCACCTACTCATATGTAAATGTAGTCCTTTACAGGAGCCAATGTAATTTTATTTCTTTTGTGAGTCAGTAAACGCATTTGTCATATAAATTACGTCTACGAACTTGTCACGACTATATTACCATCACCTGAACATCGTTGCCCATAAGATAATGAAATTTGATTTCCAATTTTTCTCATTCTTTCTCTCTCTCTCTCTCTCTATAAACATGAAATATTCGTCCGTCCTCTAACCTTAACTGTAAAATTATACGAAGACGTTCAGCTGTTGCGATAATTTCGAGATAGATTTCAAAACTTTATAATAGGCGATAATGATAGGTTCGGAGTCCAATATATTTCAAACTTGTCAAATATAATTACAGTTTCTGTGGCCAGTCCTACAGCTTCCGATTTGACTCCGGGCTGCTATTCTACCACGTTATTTACGATTACTATTAAATTCTTACTAAATATGCAGATATAGTTGAAATATGAGCAATTGAGCACATACACGTATGAAAAGACCCGTACCAGCCATGTATACTGTGGGAACTGTGGGTTACCAACATTAAAAGTCTAATCAGTCGGAATTTGCGCATAATTTTTTAATTTCCTATATCGATTACTTTACTACATATTCACCATATGCTGTTGTGTTATCTACACTTGATTAATGTGTGTAAAGAGTAAGTGTAAATTACATCGTTGAGTTTAATTAAGTTTTATATTAGTAACGATTGCTTGTAGTGCGTCGTTGTCTTCTAAATTGAAACATTTCGTTTTGTACCATTAAAATGTAACCAATAAAATTATTAATCACAAAGTGTTCATAATGGACGTCTCAACGATTTAATTATCCAATCCGGCGTTGGGAAACCTCAAATTATGGAATCCGTAATTGAATCTAACACCCTTAATTAACGAACAAAAGATAAACACATAGAATTAAAACTGAACCTTCAATTAAAACTTTTGAAGAGTTGGTATTATGACTTCTTCGAAATTGCGGGCCACCGGAAAAATGATGGGTCTGCTTACGCGCCACAAATCAATTATGTCGTAGACTGAGATTTGATATACAGTGAGGACAAAAAGTAAGGAATATTTAAAAGAAAAACGAACTCAACCGGTTTTTTAAAAAACGTTGAAACAGGTCGATTTTTGATTTCAAAAATACACATTAATACGTGCAATTCACCTTCCGATTTTCATTTGTTTTGTAGTTATGACGTCATCACAAAAAAATTTAAATGACAACATACATTTTTTTAGTGGAATCCGATAGTGATTTGTCTACCCTTTATGACCGTACAAAAAAATCATAAAGTTGCACTAAAAAAATTCTGAGAAAAATCGGTCTGAAAATTTAATGTTAATATCCTAAATAACAAATAATTCAGACCTTTAACGGTACGTAACTTTCTTGTTGAAGCACCTTTCGTTTTTATCTTAAAACCATTGAATAATCAAGATACCATGATAATAATGGTAATAATAATGTTCAGCTCGATTTTTCTCAGAATATTTTTTATGCAACCTTATGATTTTTGTAGACGGTCATAAAGGGTAGAAAAATCACTATCGTATTCCACTAAAAAAATGTATGTCGTCATTTAAATTTTTTTGTGATGACGTCATAACTACAAAACAAATGAAAGTTGGAATGTGAATCGCACATATTAATGTGTATTTTTAAAAAATAAAATCGAAATGTTTCAGCGTTTTTTTAAAAAACCGGTTGAGTTCGCTTTTTTTAAAAATATTCCATACTTTAATCTCACCCAACATTAAATTTTGAGATCGATTTTTCTCAGAATTTTTTTAGTGCAACCTTATGATTTTTTTCATGGTCATAAAGGGTAGACAAATAACTATCGGATTCCACAAAAAAAATCTATGTCGTCATTTTTTTTTGTGATGACGTCATAACTACAAAACTAATGAAAGTCGGAAGATGAATCGCACATATTAATGTGTATTTTTGAAATCAAAAATCAACCTGTTTCAGCGTTTTTTAAAAAACCGGTTGAGTTCGTTTTTATTTTGAATATTCCTTACTTTTTGTCCTCACTGTATACAAGGGCGAGGCAAACAACTTACCTCTGGTGAACAATGGGAAAGGGCGCCAAATTGGTGAAAAATGAAAATTAATAAATAGCAAAATAAAAAAAAAGCCAAATGTATCTTGTAATTTTCGTCAAATACTTTAAGCAAACAAAAAAAAACTACATACATAGGGACTAAAATTTATCTTCCTACTCAAGTGAAAATAGCTCTATGCCCGGCTGATATACAGAAATAACGGTAAAAGTTTTTTTAACTAAATTGTTATAATTACAGATACATATCATTATAAATAATTTATGTACTGTTTAAATTCTCCTAAACTGTAAAAGACATTATCTGTCTTTTTTTTTACTTATTTATTGTTTAATTAAAGTGAACTAGTTTGAGTGTCTAGATGTCAAACATTAAAATAAATATTATATACAGGTGATTTTTTGAAAACGATCCGCCTGAGATATTTCAAAAACCAAAAGGAAATTAAAAATTTCCGAAAACAGGTCAACTTATATGTCAAGGGGGAAACGGAAACCTATGATTCACACTTTTGACGTTTACCCCTGCGCCCCCACGAATACCTCCCCAAAAATTTTAAATGGAATGACCCATCGCGTGGTATCTCAAATGAAAAAGCAATCGATGGACTTTACAGATGTGTTTGAATTTTTGAATTTTGATCATTACTTCCCGAGTTATTGAGCTCTAAATATTCAAATTTTTTCATTTTTTTTACCGGGTCTGTACCAAAAAGCGAAATGCTCCAAACCGAGTAGCCATTGCCATTTCAAAATTTTGGGGCAAAACATGTGTCCTTGCAAAGAAACTTCACCTGTTTCAGTATTTTTTAAGCAACTAATCTCCAAGGTGACATAAAAGAAGAAAGTTTGAATATTCAAAGCTCACTAACTCGGGAAGTAATGATCAGAATTCAAAAATTCAAACACATCTGTAAAGCCCATCGATTGCTCTTTCATTTGAGATACCACGCGATGGGTCATTCCATTTAACATTTTTGGGGAGGTGTCGTGGGGGCGCAGGGATAAACGTCAAAAGTGTGAATCATAGGTCAAACCGTTTCCCCCTTGACATAATATAAGTGGACCAGTTTTCGGAAATTTTTAATTACCTTTTGGTTTCTGAAATCTCAGGTATAAAAAAAATCACCTGTATATCATATTTCTAGTTTCATGTTTGCAAACATTACTCATGTGTAAAAAGCCCGAACCCAATATTTTATATTATTTTAAGTCGCAAACATTTAAATTTGTGATATTTGTATTCGTGTTCGAGGCTATAAAATCCAACTTACCTCATAAGCGCTCGTGGCTTGCAATTTAAAGAAAACCGGCAGGTAAACGTAAGCAGCAATCGGCGTGAAGATTCCGTAGGAAATGTTTATGACGATAAATTGTACGCCGTAAACGTAATTTTCGCTCGCTACGCCCAACAACGTAACGGCGGACATAAAAGACGCCATCAGCGAAAACGCCACCGGCGTTATTGACATGTTTTTGTCCGCCAATAAATATTCCTGAAAATGCAATTATTTTCGGTACAAATAATGAATCAACCAATGATGAAAAAAAAATCAAAATCAAAAAGTAACTACTGTATAAGTTTCAAAATTATTCAGCAATAACTAGTTGTGTTATTTACAGTTGGTGCATAGTGCCACCTATCGTAATGCATCAGTCGGGGTGTGCTTATCCCGAGCAAAGGTTACAAGCCCGCCAAGCATTACTCGTTCACAATAGCCGCACTAACGACGGGTAATAACCCAGAAACGAACATTGGTCTGCGTATGTGAACGGCTAATGCAAGTCGAGCTCGTGTGTCAATAAGTAGTTGTGTTAATACTAAAATCTTATCAGGTCGTAAAACGTCTATTCATATCAATTCATCATAGTCACTTGTTTGAAGTATTTTATTACATGGTTTATAATTTATTTTCGAACACATTTTATATATCACTGAGTGGATCTAAACTACAAATCGTTTGTAAATATTTCAAAACTTAAACAACTTACAGTGGGGCTTTATTCAGCTTTCCTTGTGAACTTTTACGGTTACATCTTAAAACACATTTTTTTAAATTAATTAATTTTTTAAATTAATACCAATTCCTGTATAAAAGTATATACGTAAACGCCGAGTTATAACTTTAAGTTTAAGGCTAAGACAAGGACTAGGGTTAAGCAAAGCTGCGTAAAACCATCATTATTATTTACCTTGACAGTTTTTTGCTTACCACCCGTAAATCTGTAATAAACCCCGATACTAGCCGATATTAAAAGCACCAACACGAGAATCACATAATCCACGACTCCCAACACCGCGTCTGCCATTTTTTGTCACCTTAACTTCAGAAACATTCGCACAAATAATCACAAAACGCCGTCTCATAAATTTTATATACTGAAATCTAATCTAATTGTTCTTTTTTCTTATCACATTTTTATATCAATAAATGTTACGACGTCGATATAAACGTCGCTTTTAAATTAAACAACTCTATACAAAATACGGTTTATTAATTTTGATTCAACGTTGAAAATAAATATAAATATCGACATTACAAATTCTTTGTATAAAAGTACTAAAAATCACAAAAATTTCGACTAAAACAGGAACTATTCGGCATTTATCAATGTTTACGATGTCCGTTTCCTAAAAACATATGACCATCGAAGTCTTCCATTGATCCACCCAGCTAAAAAAATTATTATTATTATTATTATTGTTAATATTATTATTATAATTATAATAGAATGTAATATCAATTACCGTCGATAAATGTATCGGTTTGTTCATTTTTCGCCTCAAACTTTTAGCAACGGGCGGTATGAATAAATTCGGATCGAGGAATTGCTCTTTTTCATCACCCGCTTTCATGATTATGAAACTGACTATATATCCAAATACATACGTAGTTATTAATCCGAAGACTCCGTTATATAAATAAGACACTCGATACAACCAAAAATAATCACTGAAAAAATTATTTTCAAAATCTAATTTTGCCATCTATACTATGTTCGTAAATTCTGAGGAGTAAATACATAAGCCAGAATTACACTGGAACAATTTTCGAACTTACCGTTACTTTTTAAATACTATAAAATCGACACTTGCCATCTGTCACACATGTAAACAATAAATAAATCTGGTTGCGAATACATCAATTTACACTGTGTAAACGTGTCTCGCAAGTAGCCAATCAGTGAGCGATTTTTTTAAGTGAGAATTTTAATTTACTCCTCCGAATTTACGAACGTAGCATAGAGCCAAAAAAAGTAACTGATGTGTCACACATTTAAAACACACCTTACCTATCGACTTTTGTTTGCGAAGTGCTTGTTAAGTTTGCGGTTAAAAAATTATTTTCACATCCGTCCGTTGAAACGGGTAATTTGGGCAAAGGTGGTTTCGGTCCACCGAAAGCCATCCACAACGCAAGAGACAATCCCACAATCAAACCACTCAACGCACCCTGCAAAAACCAAACGCAATTGACACGAAAACTAACTCCACGTCTAACCTTCTGATTCGCCGTCGTCGTGAACATTCCCAACGAAAACAATCCCAGTAACGGGCCGCCGACGACTCCAAATATCGTGAGCGAAGCCTGCAAAACGCCGCCCAGAAGCTGCGCCATGAACGCGACGGCCAAACTCAAGAGACCGTAGGAAAAAGCTGCGAATTTCGTTATCAAAGACGAGGCACCGTCCGACAACTCTTTATTGTGTATGTATCTGTACAAAGGCTAAAAACAATTTTCATCGACGAGTGGCTTTTTGAGCAAACCTTGTAATAGTCTTCCATGGTAACGGCGGCGAGGCTGTTTAATGACGCCGAAACCGTCGACAACGACGCGCTGAATATACCGGCGACGAAAATACCCGAAAGACCTGGGATGTGTCCCATGGAATCGACGACAAAATAAGGCATCAACTAAAATAAAAT
>JAFFZR010020640.1:0-10789 GCA_018397195.1 Lethrus apterus | reverse complement strand
TTTTGGGAATTTGTTTTGTAATCATAAATCGTAGAGCATTGACTTTTGAATTTGTTTTGTAAACATAGTCGTTAATAATTTTTGTATGTAACTAATTGAATTAATTAATATACTCTTAAATTAAATGAACCGAGTTATTTATAACCAGCCATCCTTAGGAAGGTAAACTTTTAGGTTATAAAAATGGTGCCCAGTGCGTGGGGCTTTTGAGATGGTTTGTTATAAATAATTTAAGTGCGAAATATTGTTTAGAATTGTGAATTTTGGCTCGGAGTAGTTAACTTTGAATAATTAATCATTAGGTTGATTTAATAATGACAATTTGTGAATATTGGGGAATTTAGTTCTCATTATTTGACTTTGAAATTTTGGTCTGACATATCCAACATAGGTTGGGAGAATTCTTTCTGGAATTGAGTAATCAGGTTTGATTTGTTAATCAATTTGTTGAAATCATTCAAGATGAATGTAAATGCTTTAAGATCCGATGAACTCACATATGAGTTGGCATTTCGAAATGTGAACTGTGACAATTTGACTGTGGATGACAAACGTAAATGTTTACGGGCTAAGTTAGCTTTGGAGCGAATGGATGCTTCTATGATTGCTTCCTATAAGCCAGTTGAGTGTGTGGTGTCTGATGAATTAGATTTGTGTAAAGATAAAATTGCAGAATTAAGAGAGTTAGTTAAAAGTTATGTAGAAAAACCTAGCGATGCTTGGTATAATCGTTTGAATTCTCGATTGTGTCACTTACTTGCTAGAATTAATCGTTTGATACCTGATAAGGATTTAGTAGACGAACATTTTAATATTCTTGCGGAATGTACTGACTTATTAAGCACACTGAATAATGCTTTGGACGAACAACAGTTAAAATCTTCCGATAGTGAGAGTGAACTTGAGGACGGTGTCCAAAAGTTGAGTGTGATTGCGAATAAACCACCTTTAGCTAGTTCTACTATACAATGTTCGGTTTCTAGTCCTAATGTAGGTCAACAGGTTGTAGCACCTGATGAAGCTAGCCATACCCCAATAATTACTGATACTTCAAATAATGCTAATCGTTCTTCGCCTTCTTTTGTTAAATCAATACCAGTTTTTAAGTGGAATATTACTTTTACCGGTGATACTTCTGTAATGGGAGTAAATTCATTTTTACAACGAATAGATGAATTAAGAATTTCACGTAATGTTTCTTTAAACCAATTGTTTGATAGTGCTGTTGACTTGTTTTCTGGACAAGGATTAGTCTGGTTCCGTTCAGTTAGAAATAGAGTATCTACTTGGGATGAATTAGTAGATAAACTTCGTTTTGACTTTTTACCAACTAATTATGATGAAGAATTATGGGAAGAAATTAAGCGTCGTAAACAGGGAGTTGATGAACGTCCCAGTATTTATATTGCTTCCATGCTTAACTTGTTTAGTAGACTTCAGGAACAACCTTCTGAAGAAAGTCAACTTAAATTCACTATTAGGAATTTGCAGCCGTATTATGCTACTCAGCTAGCGCTAGTTAATATTGTTTCTTATGACCATCTTATTATAGTCTGTAAAAAGTTATTTGAAGTTAAAGCTCAAAATGCACAATTTCGTAAATCGGGACAATCTACTTCCATCCGATTGGAACCTGATTTAATGTATCAATCATCAAAGAAAGATACAAGTATCAATGTTGTACAGGCTAATGAACCTCCTAGTAGTGGAAAAGATAAACCTACTTTTAGAAAGTCACCTTCTAATCTTAAATGTTGGAATTGTAAAATGGTCGGACATTCTTATCTTCATTGTCAATCCGATACCAAGAACATCTTTTGCTACAAGTGTGGTTATGCTAATGTTAAGACCTTTAACTGTCCTAAAAGTAATAATTCAAAAAACGACCACAATGGAGACAATGCTTCAGCCAATTCTCTCCATTGAGAAAAAGACCTTCGGCTGAACAACAAAATTGGTCAGGTTGGTTAAAAACGGTCCAAAACTTTTATAACAACAAACCTAGAATTACCACCATGTTTAGTCATAAGCCTAATGATAACCGTCCTTATATCAAAGTTCGAATAGGTAATAGTATAGTGGAATCTTTCTTTGATTCGGGAGCTAATCAAACCGTTCTGGGAAAGTTTGGTCTATATTTAGTAGGCAGATATGATTTACGACTTAAGAGAAATAATAATACTTTGAGCACTGCTGATGGTGTTTGTCAACCAGTGTTAGGTGTTGTAGAGCTTCCCATTACTTTAGATGGTATAACCAAGACTATTTCAGCTATCGTTTCTAACAGAATCTCTTCAACTGTGATACTGGGCATGGATTTTATTTTGGCTTTTGGAATCAAAACGGATTTTATTAATGATAGTTTTTCATTGAGTGGTGTTTATTCGTTACAGTCAATTAAGGGTATAGATGATTTATCTTTTGAGCAAAGACAAGACATTGATGGGGTTATTGAAATGTTTAAAGAACTTTCTAAATCACCATTGGGTCGCACTAATAAAGTTGTTCATAAAATTGATACTGGTGATGCCGAACCAATTAAGCAAAGATATTTTCCTCTTTCTCCGGCAATGCAAACTCATGTAGATGCTGAGCTAGACAAGATGTTAGCCGCAAATATTATTCGTCCTTCTAATTCTCCTTGGTCTTCTCCAATACTTTTGGTCAAGAAAAAAGATGGCATAAGTTATCGTTTGTGTTTTGATGGGAGAAAGTTGAATTCAGTTACCAAGAAAGATGCTTATCCGCTTCCATACCTGTCTTCCATTTTGGATAAACTTAGAGATGCTCGTTACTTAACTTCAATAGATTTGAAACAGGCTTTTTACCAAATACCGTTACACCCTGATTCATGTGAGAAAACTGCTTTTACCGTGCCACGACGTGGTTTGTTTGAATTTATCGTTATGCCATTTGGTATTGCTAATGCTCCTGCTACTCAACAACGACTTATGGATTCTCTATTTGGTCCTTTGTTAAGTGAAAACATTTTCGTATATCTTGATGATATTATTTTAGTTACTAGTACTTTCAAGGAACATATTGAGTTATTAAAGAAAATTTTTGAACGTTTAAAGGAAGCTAATCTGACGATTAATTTTGACAAGTGTGAATTTTGCAAATCTTCTTTGCGATATTTAGGGTATATAGTTGATAAAGACGGACTCCATACCGACCCTGAAAAGATTGAGGCTATTACTTCATATTCGAGACCTAGAAACGTGACCGAAGTCAAACGCCTTTTGGGCATGTGTTCGTGGTATCGTAGATTTGTCCCTAATTTCTCTACTATAGTAGCTCCTATTTCCGACCTTACCAAGGGTAAATTTAAGAAACAAGCAATTAGTTGGAATGAAGAGGCTGAAAATTCTTTTCAAACTATTAAGTCCCGACTGATCTCAACACCTGTCTTATCTAGTCCTGATTTTAGCAAACAGTTTTATTTGCAAAGTGATGCGTCAAATTATGGGCTTGGTTGTGTGTTAACTCAAGGGGAAGGTGACGATGAACGAGTCATTGCTTATGCGTCACGAACCTTGAATAAAGCAGAACGAAATTATTCAGTTACCGAAAGGGAATGCCTTGCTGTCATCTTTGGTGTTGAAAAGTTCAGAGGTTATATAGAAGGCACTCATTTTGTTGTTCTGACTGATCATCATTCGTTGATTTGGTTAAATTCTATTAAAGAACCTACAGGCAGACTTGCTCGTTGGAGTGTTAGACTTTCTCAGTATTCTTTTGAAATTAAGCACCGTAAAGGGAAACATAACGTAGTCCCTGATGCATTATCTAGAGCTCCTTTAGAAATTAATTTTCTTGAATTAACAGACAATGATCTAGACAAATGGTATAAGAAAATGTTTGACAATATTAAAGAACATCCGGAAATGTATCCCGAATGGAAAATTTTGGAGGATAAAATATTTAAGTTCATCCCTAATAAGCATGATATAGTCTCTAATTTAGTTGAGTGGAAGCAAGTTATACCAAATTCTAGACGTAGTGAATTATTATCACGTTTTCATGATGATCCTACTTCAGCTCACTTAGGAATTTTTAAGACATATCTTAAACTGCGTGAACAGTATTATTGGCCTAAGATGAGACGAGATGTTTCTCGTTACGTATTCAAATGTAAAATATGTGCGGCTTCTAAAGCTTCTCAAAATGCGAGAGCGGGTTTCATGGGTCAAGAAAAGAAAATTCATTTTCCTTTTCAATGCCTGTCAATTGATCTAATGGGTCCGTTTCCTCGTTCACAAATAGGAAATACCTCTCTTTTGGTCATCGCCGACTGGTTAACTAAGTTCACTTTCGTACACCCTATGCGTAAAGCTACGACTAAAGCTATAATCAACTTTTTAGAACGAAATGTCTTTTTAGTTTTTGGAGTTCCACAGATATGTATGGTGGATAATGGCCCACAATTTATCAGTAAAGATTTTAAGAAATTTATGAATGAATATCAAGTTCAGCAGGTTTGGTACAATGCTTCGTATCATCCTCAGGTTAATTTTGTAGAAAGGGTCAATCGAGTAGTTGGAACTGCAATCCGCTCCTATGTCAATGATAATCACCGTACATGGGATTCGGAAATTCATAAAGTTGGCCATGCTTTGTGCAATGCTGTTCACGAAGTTACTGGGTATACGCCATCTTTTCTTACTTTTGGAAGAACTGTTCCTAGTTCAGGGGATTATTATGGGAAATTGAAAGATTGTAAAGAAGAAGAACTTGTATTAGACAAGCGTGAGGAATTAGTTAATGATGTCAATAAATTATCATTTCTTCATCAAGATGTTGTCCAGCGACTTAAGCTTGCTTATAGTCGTAATGCCGAGCATTATAATTTACGAAAACGACCACTTAAGTTTTCAAAGAACGATTTTGTTTGGAAGAAGAACTATGTCCTTTCGGATGCAAGTCAATTCTTTAGCCAGAAACTAGCTCCTAAATATGTCAAATGTCAGGTTAAAGAGGTAACAGGTGCCCTTACATACCGGTTAGTAAATGAACACAATAAGGATGTTGGAGTTTGGCATATTAAAGATCTTAAACCCTACACCGATGAGTATGAGTCGGAATGAATGAGCTCCTCGGGAAATTAAGTCCAAAGTAATTAAGTTAGATTAAGTTAGTGTTATGTAGAGTAAGTTAATTTAAGGTAGGGTAGGTAAAGAATTGCTAAGGTTGATAATTTAAGTAAGACTTCTAGTGGAACTATTAACCGATTAAGGTAGAGTGTGGTATAAAGATGCCTAGTGCCGTTCAGTTTTGTTGAATAGACTTTGTCGCATTGCTAGTGCCAATTTGAGTACTGCATTGTGTGTTGGTATCGTTGAGTCATGGGACTTGCCGATTCTTTTTGTGTTGCTTAATTATCTAATGTGATAGATTGGATGATTTTTGTGTCAGGCCTTCGGGTTTGAAAAAATTTCGTTGTAATTTTGGTTAGGTCCTAGTGTTGGATGAAAGACTCCAATCTGGATTTAAATTGGTATGGTATCTTTATGCCAAAAGACTGTTGAAGTATTTTCTATCGTTTAGCGGATTTTCTGAATTTTTTGTAAATTCAAGCAAATAGTAAATATGGAGACAAAAGGTTAATTAGTTGTTAGGAGTTTCTAAGCACTAAGGCATTCTTGTTAATTAAGTTAGTTAAGTTAGTTAGATTCGGTTTAGGTTAGCTTAAGGTAGAATAGGGACTTAATGTTCTTAGGATTGCTCAGACGAATTACCATTTTAGGATTCTTATATATCTTTACTTCCGGATAATTAGTTGATTTGAAAGCTTGCGTTTCAAATGTAGGGGCTGTGTAACAGAATTTTTTTCTGTTCCATTTAAGAGATGGTTATCTCTTCTTTGATTAACGTTCCCGCCCTGCAGTGCCGGGCATAGAATAGGCCTAGCTGTGAACCTGCAAGGAAGTAAGACCCTTCTCGCTAAAGGTATCTTTAATGTTCATCTTTCTTTTCTCCTCTCTACCTAGCTTTTGCTTACTTTTCTCTTATAACTGGTCTAATCTTAGTTTTTCTTCTCCTCTTCGGTTTGCTAGCCGCCTACAGATCTTCGGAGGGGAAATCTGCTACCGCTGCAGGTCTCTTTTCCGTGGTGGTATCGGTGATGCTCTTTTGTTTCTCTTCTTTCATTCATTTTTTTTGCACCTCGGATTTGTTGGGGTCATTTTTGACTTCATCAAGTTCGAGACGATGAGTGGGAATTTTACTCTCACTCATCTGGGTTTTGACTTGTCAACTTTAGGACTGTAGTCGAAGGTTCTAGCACGTTGCATCTTCGGGTTTTTTTTAACGTTCATAATTTTACCTTTTTGCTGTAGTCACCTTACCGGTTCGCTGGGAAGACGTAACGATGAATACTTCGACAGACTTAGGTTGTGGGGAAACACCCCACACCTTTGCCATTTTCTGTCAGCCGGAATGGTTGACGGAGTGTTACGGGGTCAGGGGGGGAGCCTGGTGGCGTCCGGTGTCCCGCTGAGCAGCTGTGGGGGAGGATGTCTTCTTCGACACCCTTCTCCATGCTGTGGGCCGGCCCGTTACTCCACCAGCGTTTATTTTAGTGGGGAGGGAATTGGGTTGTTACTAGGGTTAAGGTCGCGGTGGTGAGCAAGCTTTACCAGGACTATGGTCATTCGTCGGGTGATATCCTTTTAGTATATGTTTAATCAGTCAGTGATTCAGTAATTCTTGTAATTCTGCAACTTATATGTAGCAACAGTTGTGATTGGTGCCTCTAGTCTTGATGTTTTCTTCTAAATAATTGTGCTTTATAGCGCGCGTGATCTATCGTTGGAAAATTCTCGTAAAAAGAAAAAAAAAAAAAAACAATGCCGTGTCAGTCCGTAAGACATTGTGTTGTTTTGTCTTGCGAATTGACACGGGATTTGAAAAAAAAAAATCGAATTGATCATTTCAGATGTTAGATATATTTTATACATTTTATCTATTCAAAATTCATGTTTGGCTTTATTCTAATTTTAATTTCAGTTTAAATTATAGTTTATTGGTTAAGTTATGTTACAGTTTTCCATATTAATGTTTGCTATCTTTTGGATCAGTAGTTTTCTTTTGAGGGATAGATGGCGTACGCTATGCTGCTAATATTTTGCCAATTGTTAGTTGTAAATTTTCGGTAATTGAATAATAGATGTCGTTAGAGGTACCAAAAGAAAATAAAATTCTTATATTCAACTACGCAATATATTTTGGTTGTTTACAAATTTTCGGTACCTACAAAAAGTCACCTTGTGGAGTACATCCGGTTGCATCGACCAATCACAATCTATGATTTGAGTGCAAGTGTACGAAAGATGTGATAAACGCACTGGGAGCGTTACTTGGGTGTGAGATGTGGTCTGATATAGACGTGTTCCGTTCAAATATTTAAGCATTTGTGCTCATTAAAGCAGTAATTGAACAGATTTTCAAACATCCATTTCATCTTAATTGAGGGTCGATCACTTATACAATAGGTAAGAAAGCTCTGATTAAAAATTTTGTTTAGTATTCCTGACTAATGTCCTACTACGACTCTAGGCCTGTGTGTGTGTGAAAATATAACTATATATTTTCGAAGTTGTCTCTTCTACGTTGTTTCTTGGTCCCTGGGTGTGTGCGTTCGTTTATTCGGATGCTTGGATCGTCCATCTGGTCGGTGGCCGATTGTGGATTGATTTGGTTGCTGGATGGTTCAAATTGGAGCTAATTTTGAGGTACTTTGGCCGTTCCATTTGGTGGTCGAGTAATTGGAAGTGCTGTACCATTGGAGTCGCCTATCGAGCTTCCTTCTTGGAGGTAATCATCCCTCTGAGGGATAGGAAGACGATTTCTGCAGGGTGACCGCTTGCATTGAAAGCCACCCCGAAGATAGTGTTTTTCAGGGGTGTTTGTGCGTCAAAGAAACTTTCTGCGGTGAATACCTGTCCGAAATAGCCAATCGACTTGCCAACCCAAGTGGGAATTCTTTATCGTGGTCAAGCGACGCTGGGAGTGTACAGGTTTTATTTTGACTTTGACCTTTGTTTATTTTGGTAAAGTTATCTTTGCTTATTGTTAACGGGAATTTGACAATTGTGCATGTATCTTTGAGATCTCAAAAAGTACAGACATAAAATGATATCACTCTCTCCGAGCCAAGAATTAGGTTTTGTTATTTGAACTTTTATGTATCATCATCTCGCTACCGTCTGACTTGATTTTATTTACGACCAACTGTACGGGGATGTTACCTGGCTATAACATTGGCGCCCTAATTAAATCTTTATAAATTAGAACCACGACCTAGCAGATTGAGCTAGTCCACGTGCTCGGTTCAACACAAAAAGCAATAAAATCAAGGACAGCGGTGATTAACTTTTGGGAATTTGTTTTGTAATCATAAAGCGTTGAGCATTGACTTTTGAATTTGTTTTGTAAACATAAATCGTTAATAATTTTTGTATGTAACTAATTGAATTAATTAATATACTCTTAAATTAAATGAACCGAGTTATTTATAACCAGCCATCCTTAGGAAGGTAAACTTTTAGGTTATAAGTGCAATATTACAACGGACGCCTTCTACGACACTACGCTTTCACATACTCTATTTGAATTCGCTCCTCAAGTTGGCCCCGGTTTCGCTATAAATATCGAACCGCGAAATATCATTTATTTACTTGTCAGCGTAAAATCTATTGACAACATCACTCTATCGCTAATCGATCAAGACGGATATCCTGTAAACTTACGTGGAGAAGAAATTGTAATTAGACTAGAACTGAAAAAATGGGGTTAGTGTTTAACAACAACAAAATCAATCATATATCTTCACCATCTACGTCGAATTCATTCATTCGTCAGGCTTCTTCCAAAGTGTTAACACGTGCTAACAGATTATATCTACAATCTTTGGGTCTGAAAGTGAAAAATGGCGGAAAAACTAAAGATATTCGAAGGACTTAATTTCGATGAAGTCATCACCAGAGATGAATTCCACACCTACTATCCTCGAATAAGTACATTTAATTTAAACGATGAAATACGAATTCCTATACAACATCAAGACATTTACACGGCTCCATGTGAGAGTTATATTTACATAGAAGGAACGTTTACGGAATCTGCAGATGGTACGGGTTCTTGTAATCTTACAAACAACGCCTACGCGTTTCTTTTCGATGAGATACGTTACGAGTTGAACGGAGTCGAAATCGATCGTTGTTCCAAGACGGGGATTACTACAGCCCTAAAAGCCTACATTTCGTACAGCGATAACGAGAGTAAAGCGTTACAAGTGGCAGGATGGATTTACCCCGAAAACAATCAACCTACATTAGTGGCTGGTAGTGGTGGTGGTGGTGGTGGTGGTACTTTTAGTGCATGCATTCCATTAAAATTCGTACTTGGATTTGCCGAAGATTATTGTAAGATTGTCATAAACGCATGTCAGGAACTTGTTTTGTTACGAAGTCGAACAGACGTAAATAGTTATACAAACGATGGAACTAAAACGGCTAAAATACAAATAGACAAAGTAGAATGGCACGTTCCACACATAGTTGTCAACGATGAAATGAGATTGCTGCTGATAAATACACTAAATAGCAACAAATCAATTTTCATACCTTTCCGCAAATGGGAACTCTTTGAATTACCGGCGATGAGAAAAACGAAAAAAGACATTTGGGCTGTAAAGTCTAGTACGAGTTTGGAGAAACCTCGATACGTTATTGTGGCGTTTCAAAATAAAAGAAAGGACAACATTAGAGCTGACAGTTCTCTATTTGATCATTCGAATATAACAAATATAAAGCTTCATCTTAATTCGGAAAGTTATCCGTATGACAACATGAATCTCGATATAAGTAAGAAAAAGTATGCCGTTGCCTATCGCATGTACGCAACATTTCAAAATAGTTATTATTACGGTAGATCTAATAATCCACTATTGAACTACGATCAATTTAAAGATTGTGCCATTTTCGTATTCGACTGTTCGAAACAAAACGAAACTTTGAAATCCTCTACTGTGGACATAAAATTGGAGATAGAAAGCAGCAAACCATTTAATGAGGATACAAGTGTGGAGTGTCTCATTATACATGATAACGTCGTCGAGTATAATCCTCTTACGGGCATCGTGAAAAAAATGGTATGAACAATTATTTTTTTACTTTTACAACTAGTTTTAGCTTTTAATATTTTATGTATGTAATTTTCTAATTTTACTATGTAAATTTTTATATTTAATATAAATAAATATTTTATTATAATTACGAGAATATTATTTATCTATTACAATCTAAAAGTGATAAGACTGAAAACTTAAAAAATCTAAAAACAAACAACGTTTCAATTATTTTATCGGAACACCGAGCGGATGACGCAATACGGTCCGGAAGTTACTCACTCACAAACAAGTTCCAACCTGCAAAACCGCATCGTAATTAAGAAACAAACGCACGTGCGGATGACGTAATCACAAAAAACAAGTCTCAACCAGTAAAATTGCTCTGTCATCAAAAAACAAACGCACGTGTAGATGACGTAATCACAAAAAACAAACAATACTGCGTACAGAGCGGATGATGCATGCCTAAACGTTAGCTTCAACAAGACGTCTATCAATTTAAGATTTTAAATTACCCAACTATCACTTTAGGATTTTAAATTTCCTTCCTATCACTTTAGGATTTTAAATTTCCCACCTATCACTTTTAAATTCCCCAACTATCACTTTAAGATTTTCAAATTCCCCGCCTATCACTTTAGAATTCCTCACCTATCA
>JAFFZR010020639.1:0-10842 GCA_018397195.1 Lethrus apterus | reverse complement strand
TTGAACATTTAATTTGAGTTATATATTATTTAAGTGAATAAAGTATTTTGAGCATTTTCTCTAAAATTTTGTTATTAAAGCATATGAAAAAAATATCAAGTCATTTCAAGAAAAAAAAAGAGGAATAAAAATCAGCAAAAAAGTCACTTGGTTGCCATTAAAAAAAAAAAAACAAAAAAAGTTTCCATGGAAATGCGTTGACATACAAAACGACGAGTAGGCTAAGAAATGGAGAATAATTAGTAAAAAAAAACTTCTATCAAAGACATTTCCTTATAAAGTTCATATTTACGGAAATAAACCGCCCATTCCATACTTTTGACTAACCCTGTATATTATTATATAATAAGATGGATTTCAGTTATTTTGTCGTTTTAATAAATATATAATTAAAGATTTATATTTATATTAAATTTAGTATACTAATAAAAAAATAAAAGAAAAAATAAGAAATACCTAGTTAAATATATTTAAAACAAAAAAAAATCGTGGTTATTGTTTTGATTTTATTCCGTTTTTTTTTGGCCCGCTAAAAATTTCGGTAATACTAAATTGGCCCGCCTAAGAAAAACTTTGGGAACCCCTGCTTTAGACGAAAGAAAACGATTTCCAAATTTGTTGTAGAAATTTGTAAATTGTAAGAATTTAACATCAATTAAAAACAAATACAAATTGAGACATAACCTCCGTCGTATATTATTTATCTTTCAGATGGACTAAGTTGATGTTATTTTTCAAACTTCTTAATCGCCCGCGGTACGAAACGGACGACGACGGCAGACATAACGAATGCGGTGCGGCGCTGGTGTTATCGTAGTGCCCGGATACGAAAAGCCAAGAACTCTCCTGATGATGCGACGAGTTAGTTAACTTTCCCGTTCCATCTTCCGTTTCTTGACGGCTCGCCACGTCCGCGAAATACAACAAACTCCGCATTATTTCGAATGTGTAACGGTTTCGTTAAAACGGCTAAGAAAACGAATCGAGTTTGTAACTATAAATGTTTTGTATATAAATTTTATTATTACATTCTAAGATTTTATATCTTGGTACACATATAGTTTGTATCGTATATTAAATTTTGTATCCAAGGAGATATTCACACTCAAATCATAACTTATAGCGAGACTATTCCTAATCCTTTAGTTTAAAAGTGACCTAAACGACTAATTTTCTGTACACAATGTAATGTATACGTTGTTGGATATTCAATAAAGAACCAGTGATCTGGTCGTGTCGCGTCGTAAAAACTCTGTCGGCTTAATTAGATTACAGTTACAAAGCTCGGCTCCTTGCGCCTTTCCTCTCTTCCATTGTAATCCACACAACGGACCGAAAGATTCTTAGGAAATTAATCCGGCGTGGAAATAAAACGCTGCATTAAAAGAACCTTCTACGAGGACATTACTTTACACTCAAATGTAGTCGACAGTTTTCTTATATTCAAGTTACCGTTCATTGAATAAACTATCCTTTTTATTGTCTCAGCTTACATAAAAATGGTTTCATTCGCCGATTTACTTACTTGTCCGAGCCCTCTTGTACCTTGCAGATTCGAGGGTGTGAGTTAGGCTTCCTTTGATAAAGTCTTTTCGTTTATTAATATCTTCAGATACAGAATTTCTGTTTAGTTCTTCTTGTCACTTGCTCGTCCCACGTCTTCTTTATCAGTCCTCTTGCTCTTTTCTTTGCCTTTGCTATATACCCATATCTCTGTCTCTTCCCCTCCTTTTTTTCAATTCATTCTTCTAATTCTTGTGTATATTTATATTCTTTATTTTGTCCAACTTTGTAATTTCTATTCTAGGAAATTTTTTTCTTATCGGTCCTTTTATGTCTCTGTCAGAATCAATTATTCATCACCACACAACACAGTGGCGTAGCGAGGGGGGGGGCAAGGGGGGCATCATGCCCCGAGAGCTACTCACAAAGGGACGCAAAATGGTCCGCAAAACAAAAATTTCAAAATCTTTTCTCAATTACATTTTTTGTCTCAAATTTAAAGCCTAGCTTGAGCCTATGACTTTAATTATTTTACTTTATTTATTTATTAATTTGCGAGTATATTTTACATATAATATTATATGGTTTTCGAATGGGGGGGGGGCGCTAAAGAGGTATTGTGCCCCGGGCGTGAGTTAAGCTCGCTACGCCACTGACACAACAGTACTAAAATTAAAGTAAACAGGACGAACCGCCTATTTACTTTAATTTTAGTCTTTCTACTAACCTCCGTCCTGTTAATAAATGGCTTAATGTTTGCATTTATTCCTCCCCGTTCCTCAACTATTGAATCAATTTTTGACTATTATCTATGGCACTGACGCATTTTTTTTCGATGAACCTTTTTTAACATCGTATATAACTTCTTAACATTGCTTTCTCCTACTTCTTCTAAATATTCGCCTAATTTTTCCCATGATTCTTTTTTCATTTCTCTAACAATTTCTTTCAAATTCTGATGTAGATATAGTCTTTTTCGTAAGCACACTTTCTTCTTTTGCATGGAGCTTCTCATTCCACCATAGTGTTTGCTTCCTCTTATTAGTATTTTTAAAAACTACACATAATTTCTGTGCAACCTCTAATTTTCAAATTTTCCCCAGCAATCATTTGAAGTAAATTCGTTTTTGATTTCTGCTTGGAATTTTTTCCTACTTTTTTCTTATTTATTTATTTCTTATTCTTATTCTTAAACTCTATATTTGATGTAACCTCTGCTTTCCTCTTTTTTCATATAACTTTAACAAAAAGATGATCATTTCCAATTTCAAACTGTCTCCTAACCCTAACATCACATATCCTTCTCTCACTCTTAAAACGCTGAAACAGGTCGATTCTATTTTTTAAAAATGCACATTAATATGTGCGATTCACTTTCCGACTTTCATTTGTTTTGTAGTTATGACGTCATCACAACAAAATTTAACTGACAACATATATATTTTTTAGTGGAATTCGATACTGATTTGTCTACCCTTTATAACCGTGCAAAAAAATCATAAGGTTGCACTAAAAAAATTCTGAGAAAAGTCGATCTGAAAATTTAATGTTGGGTTGGGTGGGGTAAAGTATGAAATATTTTTTAAAAAAGCAAACTCAGCCGGTTTTTTAAAAAACGCTGGAACAGGTCGATTTTATTTTTTAAAAATACGCATTAATATGTACGATTCAAATAATACGTTTCAAATAATGAAATTAGGCGGAGAACAAATAGAATTCATAGAACCTCAGAAAGAATAGAAACACGACAGTTAATATGGTATGGGCACGTGCAACGCATGGACGATAGTAGGTGGCCCAAACGAGCTCTAGAATACATTCCAGAAAGCAAAAGAAAAAGTGGAAGACCAGCAACTACATGGGTAAGCGGAGTTATGCAAACAATGAGGGATAGAGCAATCCAGGAGGATTTATGAAGAGATAAGAGAGTTTGGCGATCGAAATGCGGGATGCGGCAGAAGCTGTAGGACCCCCGCTTATATATATATATATATGTACGATTCATCTTCCGACTTTCATTTTCTATGACGACAAACTTTTTTTAATGGAATCCTATAGTGATTTTTCTACCCTTTATGACCGTCCAAAAAAATCATAAGGTTGCATAAAAAAATTCTGAGAAAAATCGAGCTGAACATTATTATTACTATTATTATCATGGTATCTTGATTATTCAATACGCTACAAAGGTTTTAAGATAAAACCGAAAGGTACTTCAACAAGAAAGTTACGTACCGTTCATGGTCTGAATTATTTGTTATCTAGGATAATATCAACATTAAATTTTCAGATCGATTTTTCTCAGAATTTGTTTAGTGCAACCTTATGATTTTTTTTGCACGGTCGTAAAGGGTAGAAAAATCACTATCGGATTCCACTAAAAAAATGTATGTTGTCATTTAAATTTTTTTGTGATGACGTCATAACTACAAAACAAATGAAAGTCGGAAGGTGAATCGCACTTATTAATGTGTATTTTTAAAATCTAAAATCGACCTGTTTCAGCGTTTTTTAAAAACCGGTTGAGTTCGCTTTTTTTTGAAATATTCCATACTTTAATCCAACTCTGTATAGAAACAAAGAAATACAGGGCGCCCCCGGGAAAACGAAACACCCTCAATATCTAAGAAATGGATCGAGAGGGGACAACTTTTGGCGAAGAAATGATCGCTATAACTTTAACCCCCTAGCCACAGGGGTGTCAACCCTAAAATTCTTAAATTACACTAGGGGTTGAGTGATATCTCATTTAAAAGCTGACATAATTTGCATTTCAACGGTGTAAAAACGTTTGAAATCCATCGATTTGTTTTCGGGAAATTAGCTTTTCAAAATAACTAAGGTACAAAACAGAAACGGCAATTTAGTTAGAAAAACAGACAAGATTTATTTGAGAAGTTGTTGGAAACGGCCTTCCCAACTTCCATACAATTATACAAACGTTGCTCAAACCCACGACGTCTTTAAAAAATTTACGAGATAAAATGTACAATTCTATCTCCTGCCTGCCGTGCAGTCACCCCTGAAATTTTTCAAAATGTACGTCGTGGGCTTGAGCAACGTTTGTATAATTGTATGGAAGTTGGGGGAGGCCATTTCCAACAATTTCTCAAATAAATCTTGACTGTTTTTCTAACTAAATTGCCGTTTCTGTTTTGTACCTTAGTTATCTTGAAGAGGTATAACTCAACCACTAGTGTAATTTAAGAATTCTAGGGTTGACACCCCTGCGGCTAGGGGGTTGAAGATATGGCGATCATTTCTTCGACAAAAGTTGTCCCCCATCGATCTAAAGTTTACGTGTTTCAGTGATTTTAAGAAAAAAATTTAGGTTCTTAGATATTGAGGGTGTTTCGTTTTACCGGGGACATCCTGTATAATATGTATAAGCAAAAATGTATTTTTAGGAGGTAACTTTTATAAAAGCAATTAGGAGATAAATCAATAAATAAAATAAACAACTGGATCAATTTTATAACGTTAATTAAGTTGTTCATTATACACAGGAATATCAAACTAAACCAATCACAAACCAAATGTGTTAATTATCTGCGATAACAAGAATTCCGGAAATCGAATGGCTGAAAATTCCGCCAGTAAAAGCACTAGAGTCCATCGCGTTTAATTTGGTGGCGTTGGCGTCGCGGTCGGGTGTTTAAGATGCCCCTCGGCGCTAAATAATACGGCCAATTTGTCGTAATTATTCAAACGGCAGCCGAGATGGCGTGCGTCTGGTTGCTACTACAAATCGTTTCGTCGATTATCCGTTCATTTTCGAAGCTGCGACTCGGTTATTTTCCACGTTGTTTTGTTAACGAATAAGTTTGGTTGGGAGGCGTTCCACGTGCGATAACGAATCATTATTTTTGGTTGAAATTTGTACGAAAAGGTCCATAACGGAATGATTTTGAAATGTGTAATTTAAATAAATTTACATCATTGTTGTACGCTCACCGTCATAAATTTAAATGATGTATAACCAGATTAATAACTTTCGTGAAGAGTATTTTTCCAGACGTCTTTTCTACATCTCTCACCCCAATCCAGATTGTTGGAGAAGAAGAAAATATATTTGAATAATGTGTGGAGTGCGCTGGGGATCTTCTCGAACGATTTTAATTACATAAACATAATTCTTGAGCTTTCCCGCAAGGATTTCCCGTCGACAGTTTCGTATTTAAATCAACTTCCTGGCGTGGCGCTCCGAACTCACGTACACGACGCTCTCGCCGATTTCATAAGAGTTCGAGGCGAGTGTTTCGTAATCGCAAAAGATGACGTCTAACACATCTTGAGGAGGCTCTTGGAAGAACACGCCGTAAGAAGTATTTATGCATAATATATTCGACACCGAAAGCTATATGTACGTCGTACTTTATCAAGGTTTATAGGGAACGAAACACGACGATTTCGACGTATGTTTTCTTCAGGATGAATTTGTTGCTGTCCGATGTTTTGTCGTAAAATTTAATTTATTTTAAGATATTTAAAAATATATGTAAATAGTTATATAAACTTTTCCCGTGAACAGGTTTCACGGGAAAATTCTACAATAGCTAACTTTTTTATTTAAAGAGATACAAATTGGTTAAATGGACAAAGTTTAAGTACCTTGCAATGCGCATTTCGCGCAATAAATTATAAAACAAAAGAACGTCGCGTTGCTAAGATACAAGCATAACGATTAATTTTTTAAATTGAACACCCTGTATATTTTTACATTTTTAAGTTTCTCTGGTTGCCAGCTATAATTACTTATAAAATAATTTTTCTCTTAGATTGCCAGTTAAGGAGTTAAAAAATAAAGTAATAAAATAATAAAAAGCAAAAGAACTGTTGTTATCCTTCGGACTGCATCAATATGCATCTCATATCAATAATAATAATAAATTATTATGAATTATTTATTTACCACTATTTTAATTATTATAATGAAATTTGCAAAATTATTTTCTCCAAAACTCTTTTAATAGCTGCTTTAGAGAAAAATTGTCTTATAATTAATTATAGTAGGCAACTTTAAAAAGTTAATCGTTATGCTTGTATCTTAGCAACGCGATGTTCTTTTGTTTTATAATTTATTGTGCAAAATGCGCATTGCAAGGTACTTAAACTTTCTCCATTTAACCAAGTTTGTATATCTTTAAATAAAAAAGTTAGCTACTGTAGAATGTTCCCGTGAACAGGCTGTATAATAAACGGAACAGAAGCTTGTTTTGATTTTTAATTATAATATTTAATAATAATAATATGTATTAATAATAATTAATCGCTTTATTGTGTTTCTCACTGTTGTAATAAAAACATCAGACTTGAAAACAGTTGAAATCCTACTATTATTTTTACAATATGTCTATAAAGTGTTATTGCTAAAATTGTGTAGAAATTTTCGTCCCCTTAATGATTACAAAATAGCTGGTAAGAATCTTCATTAGTTTTGTAGGCGTATCCCGCGGAGATGCCACAAAATAATGAAATACAGTTTTAATATGCATGTAAGGCACGCACTGTGCCCCAATTAACTTCCTTTGATCACAGAAAATTCTTCTATGTGTTCATCGAGGTTAAAGTTTTTGTAAAATAACCACGACGTAGTTTAAAAGTTTTCAGCAATTTGAAAAGATACACGATGTTTATTATGAATTTTTATGAATAAAGGTGACGTTTTAATGTAATAAATATATTTTCCAAAAAATTTAAATATAAAATAATTAGGAAGTAAAACGAATATTAAACATCGTTCATTTGAACAAATGAGGATTTACAAATTTATTCACTTAATAATTTTTTTTAATTGAAATTCATAATCAAATAGACAAGCTCAACGATTCAAAATAATTCAAAATATTAAATGCACTTAATTTTCTGCTCCTTAATTCAAACGAGTCAAAGGCATAAATGTGGGAGGAAAAGTTGTTGTTGTTGTTGATCAGAATTAGTCAATTTAAATTGAAATCAGTTGACAAAGCGACCATACATTAACTTATTCGAATGTGCATAATATACATATAGAGACAAGAGACCTGAAGGCCATAATTTACATTATTGGTGCAAACGGAGTTACGGAGTAATAATGGATATTAATGAAGGGTGGCCTAATTTAATTATGTAATAAATCGGCGTTGCAGGGCACCACCAGCGCCGCAGAATACGGGTTACGCGTCTCTAGGGATGATGCGTCGGCCACACGGACCTGCCCGAAATGTTACATCTCAAGACTGGTGGAGTCGTTCGCGTAAACAAATGGCCTCATAGACACACCTACTGAGGTCCTTTGCTATTACGAGAAATAGGTTTAAATCCACATTGAAAATGTAACTATGTTTGCTGTTCAGTCCACATTTGTTGTTTATAGATAGAAAATTTGCATTATCAATTCTGGCTAATATTAATTTTTGAACTGTTTAATAAAAAAATTGAAAGTAATATTTTATTCCAGATTAAAGACAAAAAAAATCAATGCAATGTATAATATTTATACAATTGTCACAAATGTGTTTAAAATAATAATAATAATAATAATAATAATAATAAAAAAACTGAGTATACATAGAGATACAAGGCTATAAATGCGAATATAATAATTATTTATTCATGCTCTAAATCTCGAAACATATAATTTGATCCATTTGAAATGTTATCAAACGAATTTAGTCGATTAAATTGCAATAACATTCTTTTCACACCATTTGTTCTCGTTAACACGCAACTCGTTTAATCTGCGAAATATCGTCCTGATGGGTGGCTGTTAGGCAAGTCATTTAAATCCGAAAGGCGCAATTAAAGTGTAGTGGTCGAGCGGATCGCGGATTTGCATAGATCAATCCGCCCACTGGGGTTGTTGGTAAAATCGCAAACTAAGACGGCGGCGTCCACCCGCAGACGCTCGGGTTCATTACGCCGCGTCGACTCCCACACGACGAAGGCCCGACCGGAATAAGCAATAAGTTCCTTTGCACTCTCTACTAATCCTTAGTCTACAAAGGCGCCTGTTTGTAGCGCGTGCTCGTGTTTCCCCGCGCTATGATGCTGCCTCCTACATCCGGTAGGTACTAATCAACATCAATATGCGCTAAGGACTCGTCTACTTATACTAGACTGAATAGTCCCTCAGGCAGTTTTCCCCTGGTCCCCAGGCCGCCAACCCCTTTTCTCATTACGAACCTTAACGCCGACATAGAAACACACGAAGCAGATCTATTGCCACGCGCTCATAAAACCTCGACGGAAACTACCTGTTTGAATACGTTTTCCTACGAATTTTCATTTATCTTCTAAGGAGAGATTTTCGTAGATAAACAAGGTTATTGCGCAAACGTCTTTATCTTTTTCTGTTGTAAATTTAAACATTATAATAATAATTATTATTATATAGGGCGGGATTAAAGTACGGAATATTTAAAAAAAAGCGAACTCAGCCGGTTTTTTAAAAAACTCTGAAACAGGCCGATTTAATTTTTTAAAAATACACATTAACATGTGCGATTCACCTTCCGACTTTCATTTGTTTTGTAGTTATGACGTCATCACAAAAAATTTAAATGAAACATATATTTATTTTAGTGGAATCTGATGATTTTTCTACCCTTTATGACCGTGCAAAAAAATCATAAGGTTCCACTAAAAAAATTCTGAGAAAAATCGATCTGAAAATTTAATGTTGCTGTTATCCTAGATCAGGGGTGGCCAACTTCATTATATACATGATCGACTATTTTTCTTAAAAATGTGTTGCGATAACCTACTAAGATATATGAGTTTCAAGGGGTTAGGTTCGCTCCGTAATTGAAATTAAAAATAGTACAGTTTTTAATTTTTTTTTTTTTTTTAAGATTCGAGTGCAAGGGTTGTATGGGTTGGGTTCGCTCCGCAATTCAAATTCAAATGGTAGTGTAAAAAGGAGTAATGCTGGACGATCGACCAAAAATCGCTTCGCGATCGACTAAAAATGGCTTCGAGATCGACTGGTCGATCGCGATCGACTTGTTGGCCACTCCTGTCCTAGATAACAAATAATTTAGACCATGAACGGTACGTAACTTTCTTGTTGAAGTACGTTTCGTTTTTCTCTAGCGTATTGAATAATGTATGTCGTCATTTAAGTTTTTTGTGATTACGTCATAACTACAAAACAAATGAAAGTCGGAATGTGAATCGCACATATTAATGTGTATTAAAAAAAAATAAAATCGACCTGTTTCAGCGTTTTTTTAAAAACCGGTTGAGTTCGCTTTTTTTAAAAATATTCCATATTTTAATCCCATCCAACATTAAATTTTCAGATCGATTTTTCTCAGAATTTTTTTAGTGTAACCTTAAAGGGTCATAAAGGGTAGACAAATCACTATGGGATTCCACTAAAAAAATGTTTGTTGTCATTTAATTTTTTTTGTGATGACGTCATAACTACAAAACAAATGTATTTTTAAAAAACAAGTTGAGTTCGATTTTTTTAAAAATATTCCTTACTTTAATCCCACACTGTATATAAATCAATTTAATGCTACATTGGATGCATCGCGGGAACACGCTTAAAAGGCAAAAAGTGAACCGTACTGATGAGAACCTATGAGTCCGAAACACGTGTCTACGGTTTGCTCTTTTACTGCGGGTCTGACCGATAATTTTTCACTTTTTGCCTTTTAAGCGTGTTCCCGCGATGCATCCAATGTTGCATTAATTCATACTTGGTCGAGTGTACGCGCAGGTTGACCATGGCTACCTCCGTGGCGACGTTGTGGGAATCCTTGAGATTTCGGGAGACCATGACCGAAGCCACAATTTGGTGGTCGGTTTCCGTTGTTAGTGTGCCTGTTTGTTTTTGTTTACTCCTTGGTGCTCCCATCTTGCTCCTTGGCTACACCGTACTGATGAGGACCAATGAGTCCGAAACACGTGTCTACGGTTTGCTCTTTTACTGCGGGTCTGACCAATAAATCAATTTATATACAGTCCGTTCTACAAAACGGGCCCGAGACTATAGCGACTTCAATTGTGATTTAATCACCAATAAACCATATATATTATTAAATGGGACAGTCTTAGCTACAACTTGGCGAAAAAATTTTTTTATTAAACACCTTCATTTATTTGTTATGACGTCATCGCCATTTTTTTTTAAATGGCAACCTATATTTTTTATTTGTTATTTCGTTATGATTTTTAATTCTGTTTTCAACGGTATACAATTTTAAATAGGTTGCATAAGAAAAAACCCAAGGAAAACGGCCTTACAATTTTAATAGAATGATGACTGAAATGAACAAATTAATCCAACTAATCCATGATACGGCAAACTCTTACTAAGAAAAGTCGTTCATAATAAGAAATTGTGGCCCT
>JAFFZR010020638.1:0-10885 GCA_018397195.1 Lethrus apterus | reverse complement strand
CAAGTTTTTTTGACAAATGTTTTTCGTCCTTCGAATTGCACCAATATGTTTTATGCATCTCAAATCAATAATAATAAAAGAAATGTATTATAAATTATTTATTTACCACTATTATAATTTTAATGAAATTTGCAAAATTATTTTCTCCAAAACTCTTTTAATAGCGGTTTTAGAGAAAAATTGTCTTATAATTAATTATAGCAGACAACCGAGCAATTTAAAAATATACAGGGTGTTCAATTTAAAAAATTAATAGTTTTGCTTGTATCTTAGCAACGCGAAGTTCTTTTGTTTTATAATTGATTGCGCAAAATGCGCATTGCAAGGTACTTAAACTTTGTCCATTTAACCAAGTTTGTATCTATTTAAATAAAAAAGTTAGCTATTGTAGAATGTTCCCGTGAACAGGCTGTATAACAATTTATCAGTGTGTACATAATTCCTTAAAATTATGAGCAATATTGTTAGTAAATAAAAATAAAAATATTAAAAATTCATGGAACTTAATATACAGAGTGACTCACCGAAAACGAAACAGACGTATTTAAGGTATTTAGAAGCTTTTTTTAAAAAAAAACGCTAACACAGGTCAATTTTTTTTGGAAGAGGGACAAATGTTTTAGCTATTTGTAGTTACCTAGTTGCATGATATTTATACTCAATTATACGTTACTGCATTGGCTTCTTGGTTCATGTCTGCAGTTATTGCTTATTTATTTATGGAAGATATAGAATCCAACTGCTTGAACAATTTAAAATTGGTATTTAATTTTAACTTATGTTCCTCATCTTCTTCTAATGGATCTGGGAATTCATATGTTCTTATTTTATGTTGAGCTATTTCATTTAAAATTTGTTTCTTAAATAAGGTACATTCATCTAAAATTATAAAAGGTATGTTGATGATTGTATAGCATGTGTAGCTATTTCTAAAACTAATAGTAAATATTTTAAATTCAGAAACGTAACGCGGGACGCAATCGGGATTAGGAATTGTAAAGATTGTTTATGTTTCAGCAAGTTAACTCATTAATTATTTGTTTCTACTTGCTGGAATAAATGTATAGTGTTTCCATAGTAAAATATATCAATTTTAAAATACATATATTTGTTATGTACTTGAAGGAGATACCGAAACACATTTTTATATAGTTTATATATTTGTGTAATAATTTTCAATGTTCAAGAATAAGAAGATAAGTATAATTCAAGCATTTACAACAAAAAAATTGACATTAATTAATTCATGCAAAACGAGAACCTAAATTGAGGGTAAATAAGTTCCTGGCATTGTGACTTTTATTTTGGATATTTGTTCATGGATTTGTTTCAATAACGTGCCTACTTAATATATACATATTTAAGAACAGCAAAAAACAAAACAAAACAAAAATCGCTATGAAATAGTTGAGTTGATAGCAGTCACAGTGACATCATAATGAAATATTTCTATAATTTGTTGATAAATTCGGAGGAGTAAATACATAAGCCAGAATTACACTGGAACAATTTTCGAACTTATCGTTGGCCAACACTGATTATTTATTTTTGTTCGGTTATTGTTACATGCGATTTCGTGTAATTTTCTGTTAGATTTGTATATTTCTCCTATCTTTCATTATGAAAAATACACACTTTCTTTTGAATATCTGCAATCACTTTTAAAGGAGAAAAATGTCATAAAATTTTAATTTCTTAACATATTTTTTTGTTTATTAATAACTCTTTAATACAATTTACCAATCAAATAATTTGGAGAAACTAAAATCTTATTTAATCCAAGTTTATTGATAAATGCCCCAAAGGGGGGTGTTTGCTCGGCGGCGAAACTACTGTACTTGTCCCCGGAATTGAATACATTCAAACTGAAGTGATTAATTCATCTTGCAGCACCTCACTTCTATAAAGAACTGTTTTTATATCGTTAATAAACAATAAATGACTTTTTAAATACTTTAAAATCGGTACATGTAAACACTAAATACCGGAAATCGGGCTGCGAATACGTCAATTTACACTATGTAAACGTATCTCGCAAATCGCCAACCAGTGAGCTAATTTTTTAATTAAGAATTTTAATTTACTCCTCCGAATTTACGAACGTAGTATAAAAGTGAAGAAGTTGAAGGGAGATATTTCAACGCCATAATTTATCATATAAAATCGACATGGTACGTAAGTTTCTATTAAACAAGTCTACGATGTCCTAACAGATAAATAAATCAGCATATATCAAAAGAAATGAATATAATTGCCTACTTGCACAAATTAAAAGTCTATGTAATTTTGCAAAAACTAACAAAATATAAACGAATACTTTTTTACGCAAACATCAAAGCATTCTTTTTTTTAAGATAAATATATAAATTTGACACATACAGGTCAGTATGTCATGTAAGTTTGTTGTGTTTTTATTTTATCTGGACGAGGTCCAATGACTTGTGAAGACAGTCGAAAATAAATAAAAACGTGTCTATCGCAGACGACGATTTTTGCAAATTGCATATAAGTGTGAAATACTCGCGATTATAATAAAAACGTGACGGTCATTGATCCATTCATATTGGCATCGCGCCATCAAGTGTAAATGTCGACATGCAGCATCCGGTCAGAGAATTATTCGTCTTAAATCATAACACAATGCTTTAAAACTCAAAATTGGATGTCTGCGCGCTCAGTACAAAACGCGTACACGTCAGTTATTTATGTTCGACCGTGGCTAAATTTGAGGAAACACGTTTACTTACTGTCGTTTCGGCTGATATTCTCGGATGATGTTCTCAGAATGTTCTTTCTTTGCGTACTTATTTCCGTACGGGATTTATTATTCCGACCACACTGTACGAATTGTCTTGGAATAAGCCCAAAGTTTCCAATATTAAGAAGCCAGAATTAAGACTTAACGCAAATATCCTGAATAGAAAGTTATATAATAAACTTACAATAATTATAAATCAATATAGCAATATGTATGTCGTATGTACATAGATATATTTAGGTTTCATGAACTTCAATTTAAAGTCTTTCTTTTCTAATATTTTCAATAAAACCTAATTATACATATAAGAAATAAGCAGCCGATAAGAGACAGGAGAGTATTCCTTTCCATACTATCTTTTGGCTCTGAAAGTTGGGTATTAACAACAGATTGAAGAGTAGGATATAAAGTATGGAAATGAAATACTTGCGTAGAGTCCTAGGGGTTACAATGGACAATATACGTAACACTGCCATCAGAGAAGAACTGTAACGTATACTAGATAAAACAGAACAAAGCTAACTCCTATGATAGAAGAATGACAGAAGCAAAAATATGAGCCAAAGATAAACAGCATTTCATGTCAAGCATGTAACTATTATAGTTACAAATTTGAAACTATAGCCGTTTTATGTAATACTTTACTAAAGTAACAAATAATGTAGGTGACAGATTAAGAAGAGTTTATAAATTTATAAATTTTATTTGTACCTGGTGTGCCAATTATCTGGGGTCGCTCTATTCACTTTATTAAAAAATGTTTTAAGTAAAAGTTGTTTGGAGTCCAGGACTCTACATCAAAAAAATATTCTGTAATATACAGGATGTTTAGTTTTGCCTGTACGTTATACAACTTTGTTATTTTAAATTGAACATCCTGTATATCGTCGCATTTTCAGATTCCCCGGAACAAAATAGGGAAAGTTCGTACTACAGACCCCATACTAAAATTGAGCGGTTTTCGAGATATTCCACATTTAGGAAAAAAAAATAATTTAGGTAGTTCTCTTTAAAAATTAATAATGTTTTTATTAACGATTATTTTGTAACGATTCTTTGGCATAATGATAACAATGGTTCAAATTAAACAGCCAATACCAAATATCCTCGTTATATTATACAGGATCTTTCAAAATTGAAAATGAATTGTAGCATATTTAAAAGGCTAAAACTCGTATTTTTCAAATGGAACATCCTGTATATTTTTATACCATTTGATTAATTTTAATTTGTTAAATTCTTTTTCGATCGCGTATAACACTTCATATAGCTAAAGTTAATTCTTTTGGAGTTATAGGTAATTCAGTATCCTAAAACCTGTATTAGACAAAATAATATATGATAGTAATGCCATTGACGTAATACGTTCTGAAGTAAATTTATTTAGGAATAGTATGTATCTGGATATTATTTGTTACCTGTAGTTTATACTAAAATTCTGAAGTTATTGTTAACCAGAATATACCGGGCGTGCCAATTATGTGGAGTCGGTCTATTACGCCTTACCTATTCACTTGATTAAAAAATGTTAAAAGTAAAAGTTGTTTGGAGTCAAGTACTCTACACCACAAAGTTATTCTAAAATATACAGGTTCAGTTTTTCCTGCACGTTATACAACTCTGTTATTTTAAACGGAACAGCCTGTATATTGTCGCATTTTCAGATTCCTCGTTACAAAATAGGGAAAGTTCATACTACAGATACCATACTAAAATTGAGTGGTTTTCGAAACATTCCACTTTTAGGAAAAAAAATTAATTTAGGTAGTTCTCTTTGAAAATTAATAACGTTTTTATTAACGATTACTTTGTATCGATTCTTTGGCATAATACTAACAATGCTTCAAGTTAAACAGCCAATACCAAATATCCTCGTTTTATCATACAGGTTGTTTCAAAACTGAAAATGAATTGTAGCATTTTTAAAAGGCTAAAACTTGTTTTTTTCAAATGGAACATACTGCGTATTTGTATGCCATTTGATTAAGTTTTAAGTTCTTTTTCTATCGCGTATAATATTCCCGTAGCTACAGTTAATTATTTACCAGTTATAGATAATTTAGTATCCAAAAACCTGTATTAGGCAAAATAAGATATATGATAGTAACTTTAGAATTTTAGATCAATTACAGGTAGCAAATCATATTCTATACTTACTATTCCTAAATAAATCTATTTCAGAAGGTATTACGTTAATGATATTATTAATTTTGTTTGAATTGCCTTTGTCCATGTTGTATTTGTATATTTATGTAAATCTTACCTTTATGGACAATAATGTCTGATGTCACTTTTATAAAACTTACGAATATACATATTAAACATATTAAAACTTTTACTTTAAAATAACTTTCACTAAGTTAATTGTCATTTAAAATAACTATCACTAAGTTTTGTCATGTGAGTGTCTTGATTGTTCAGTGGAAATAATTGAACAATCAAGACACTCACATGACAAAACTTAGTGATAGTTATTTTAAATGACAATTAACTTAGTGAAAGTTATTTTAAAGTAAAAGTTTTAATATGTTTAATATGTATATTCGTAAGTTTTATAAAAGTGACATCAGACATTATTGTCCATAAAGGTAAGATTTACATAAATATTCAATGATATTATTATCACATCATATCTTATTTTGCCTAATACAGGTTTTAGAAGACTGAATTACCTATAACTCCTAAACAATTAATTTTAGCTATAGGGAATGTTATACGCAATCGAAAAAGAACTTAAAACTTGATCAAATGGCATAAAAATATACAAGGTGTACTATTTGAAAAAAAAAACGAGTTATAGCCTTTTAAATATGCTACAATTCATTTTCAATTTTGAAATACCCATAATATAACGTGGATATTTGGTATTGTCTGTTTAACCTGAAGCATTGTTATCATTATGCCAAAGAATCGTTACAAAATAATCGTTAATAAAAACATTATTAATTTTTAAAGAGAAATACCTAAATTAATTTTTTTTTTCCTAAAAGTGGAATATCTCGAAAACCGCTTAATTTTGGTATGGGGCCTGTAGTATAAACTTTCCCTATTTTATTCCGGGGAATCTGATAATGCGACTATATATACAGGGTGTTTCATTTAAAATAACAAAATTTTATAACGTACAGGCAAAATTAAACATGCTTTATATTTCGTAATTCAAATTCAAATTTTATGATATAGAGTAGTTGAGTCGAAACCACTTTTACTTAAAAAGTTTTTTAATAAAGTGAATAGGTAAGGCGTAATAGACCGACCTCAGATAATTGACACACCCGGTATATTGAAGAAATGTATGTTGTATAGGAAAACATGTTTCCATTTATTTGTAATTATGTTTTTCTACACAAAATTAAAAAACTATATTTTCATCATTTGATCAGTTAAATAATACTTTAATTGGTCAGCGGTACAAAAGTACAATACATTTTAATTCTATAAAAACTCACAAGTCACAGATTGCAATGGCATAAGCGAAGTTCATTAATTCAGCGCTCGTTGTGAAATAGAATTGCAATCGACATCAGACTATAATAAATCCTGAACACCTACAATTATAACAGATGATATTATAAGACAAACCGAATTCTATAACTACACAAATGAATAGAGCCTTAATGTTCGCTACATAATGCAAGGATTAGTCAAAAGTATGGAATGGGTAGTTTATTTCCGTAAATATGAATTTCATAACAAAATGTCTTGAATAGAATTTTTTTTTTACTAATTATACTCCATTTCTTAGCCTACTCGTTGTTTTTGTATGTCAACCCATTTCCATGTAAACTTTTTTTTTTTAATGGCAACCAAGTGATTTTTTTGCTGATTTTTATTCTTCTTTTTTTTCTTGAAATAATTTGATATTTTTTTCAAATGCTTTAATAACAAAATTTTAGAGAAAATGCTCAAAATACTTTATTCACTCAAATAATATTTAACTCAATTAAATGTTCAAACTGAAGACCTCCTGCAGCTTGGCAATAACCTAATCTATCACAAAAATTATGCAACGAATTTTGCAGCCAGTTAGGTGGTATTTCTTCAATTTCATACCTGATTCTTGCTTTTAGGTCTTGCAAATTTTCTGATTTCTCTTTGTAAATTTTATTTTTTAAATGACCCCAGAGGAAAAAATCTAGGGGACTCAAATCAGGCGATCTAGCATAAATACCATTCAATAAATCCCGGACGTCCTATCCTATTGCGTGATCACATTGTACCTGACATTTATTTCCGGATGAAAATCGACAAGAAATGCCAAACCTCAATGTTTGGTTTCAACAAGACGGCGCTCCACCACATTATGAAGTTGATGTTCGCCTGTTTCTGAATAACATCTTTCCAGGTCGTCCAGGATAGGACGTCCAGGATAGGACGTCCAGGATAGGACGTCGGGGATTTACTATACTTTTGACTAACTCTGTATATATTTTTTAATAAATATTTTTCATTTCAATTTATTAACAGTATTTACAAGCATGCGCAAACCTAGTTAAGTTTGTTTTTGTGAATTTCGGTTCAAAAAAATATTTAATTTGTGGCCTACAGTGAAACATGGGGGTAGTTTATTCATGGTCTGGGCTTCCTTCTCTGGCTCTGACCCCGGGATGCTTCATTTTATTGAAGGAAATATGGAACAGAATATATACCTTCAAATTTTAAAAAGCTTATTTGCGGCTAGTTGTCGAGAAATTGTCGTTAGACCGGAGTGGGCATTTTTACCAAGACAATGATCCGAAACATAAGGCAGGACCTATGCCTCCTCAGAGTCCAGACATCGTTAGGAGGATACACAAATGCCCATTTTCTAATAATATTGAACTAAAAGAGGTTTTATTGGAACAATGGATATATTACGTTATTAGGTGAGCGAGTTTCACTTGCGCGTGTACTTTGAAGTTTTATTATTTTTTACTCTTATAATTTCACTTTGCTCGTAGTTCGCGTTTTCGTTTATGTCCTTGTAAGTACTAAGAAGAAAAAAACAAGTCTATTTTTATCAACTCATTTTTTGCTTTTCTTTCTAAAGTGAATTTCTCTTTATTGGTTCAGCGAGTTTGGTTTGGAGCCACAGTATACAGTGTGTCTTTAGACGGCACCGCCCCTGTATTTTTTTTTTTTTTTTATATATTATCGATTTAAAAAAATTCTTTTTCCTGATTATACCCCTCACTAAATTGTACTTTTAGTGTATGTTACTTTCCCTTCACGGTAAAATGTTAGTCTACTACGATTTAAAATAAACAGCAAAATTGAAGAAGTCGTATTAGGGATTTTTTTATCAAAAAAACTTGTTAATAAAAGTTGTTCAGAATCGTTCAAATAAGCTAAATCCAATCATTAAAAACAAACAAAATTGAAAATCTCAAAAAATGTCCAAATGTACACGTGCTAATTGTGATTTAGTTGGAAATACGGTTATTTAAGTAATTAAGTATCGTATTTGTTATTGTATTGAATTAAAAGAGTAAAATAACAAATCATGGCAAACTTGTGATAGTATTACTCGCATTTTTTGGACTCGGAAATTGTTTTTAATGAAATTTTAGATTTAGCTTATCTGAACGATACCGAGCAACTTTTATTAACAAGCTTTTTTGATAAAAAAATCCCTAATACGACTTCTTCAATTTTGCTGTTTATTTTAAATCGTAGTAGACTAGCATTTTGCCTTAAAGGGAAAGTAACATACCCTAAAAGTACAATTTAGTGAGGGGTATAATCAGAAAAAAGAAATTTTTTAAAACGATAATATATAAACAAAATACAGGGGTGGTGCCGTCTAAATTGCGACACACTGTATATCTTAAAGCTCACACAAATAATAACGTATATTGGTAATTGCCACTTTTCAATTTGTATTCCTTAAAAGGACTTCTAATTTTCTTTCAAATTTGTAATAACTTAACACTAATTTAGATAAATCAAATAAGACATTAACATTGTATTTTAACCAACATTAACAAATAACATTACAATATGTTAATACCATTATTTTGCAAATTCCGATTAATTGAGTCTTTTAGACAACAATTTAATAAAAAAAATTTCAAATACTGTAACAGTTTATACAATATATCTTAATTCCTGTATATATGCTTGTGATAACGTGACAAACTGTACCATAAAGGTGCAAGCTGTGTATCTATATAGCAATCTGAAAATTTCAGAGTTAGTGAAACACGGTAAATTAAACAAACATCAAGTAAGAAAAAATAAATTGATAAATCCATCATTCATTCGACAAACTGTGTTTACATACACACCAACCCACGTAAAGTATATTTTTTCTAATGACGGTTGATGTCAATATTTAATATTCGTTTTATGCATGCGCAAAATATATTTGTGACATTGCTTACTAAATTCATCAGCACAATATATTAGTTATATCTGAAGTAGAGTTAATAATTTGAACGAATATAAATACATTTTTTAAATATATACCACTGATATTAATGAGGAATCGGTGTTTTTGTTTCCAAAGGAACGTGCCTCTTACAAACTTTGATAATTTTCTATTACTTACTTCCTAATTACTTAACACCAATTACTGTTTACTGTTATTTTTTTAAAAGTTTTATTAATTTTTTAGTTTTACATTGTGTAAATAACAGGTGTCTTCAATTTAAATTTAAAGTGTTAGTTACCAGCATAGTTTGTAAAAGAATGTTCATTAATGGATTTAAATTTAACTTGCTTTAACTTTATGGTTACTGTTTTGTTCAAAAGTTTACTAAGAAAAAATATTTATTTTGTTCTTCTCTTTCAGTCTCGTCTGAATATTATGAATCACCGTGTATATTTTATTTGTAAAAAATATCTAATCTAAGTTTCGAAAGACATTCTTGAACAAACTTATCGTGTACTGGTACAATGACGCTTCAATTATAGCAGGATATAGTGGGGTAGAACATATATGAATGGGATCTTTGTATTAATTAATCTTTGGATTACATCCAGGAATGTCAAGTAAGCCCAGCTTTAAGATTAGAATCTGGACTCTGGTTTATACATCACGTCTGTTATGTTAAAAATTACGCTTTTGCTGACCTATTACCTAAGTAAGCCATCTATGCAGACATAGTCCGGGATGTACTTCGTTAAGTAAAAGCAAATACAATTCAATTAACAACGAAAAATAACATGACGAATAGAATTCGTAAAAGTTTGTAGCAAATTGGCGAAGAATCGCCAATTGCCCAGTTAAGTACGGTTTTCCTAATGAATACGACAACTTAGTTGTCGAAATGTGTATTTGGGAATTTGAAGAAATTGCTGTATGGTAAAGAAATACATATATGATTTTATTTTTATTTTTCAAACCATAACCCCATTTAATATTGCTTCATTTAAAGATTATGGATTAAAAAATTCCATTTAATTCAAGCCATTAGGAATCTTTTAAGTAACTCCAAGAAAAAAACTAAAGTAAACCAAGTATTTGAAATTTATGAAGATGCATTAAGAAATATATTGTGCAAAGCTTTAACAGGTCCGAAGAACCTATTTTTGAATACAGCAAACGTTAAAGTGAATAAATTTGTTACATGTAATAGAAAGTTAAATTATTCAGGAGAACAGAAAAATTAATTAATTCAGACAACCATCGTATTAAAAATTCAAGTTCGATGTATTGTAAACAGAACTACCAAACTAGGAAAAAAACAATTAAACTTGCACGGCATGTATTTCAATTTCAAAATTTTCTTTATTTTATGTTTAAAGAAAATGAACCCGGTTATATGTTTTCCTAACTTAAATAATATAATAAAGAAGGTTCGCTAATGTATGAAATAATTATGATTGAGAACGTCCCATATCAATATCAACACACTTAAATCTATTGTACACTTTCGTCTACACTACACTAATACATATTCTACACTAATATCTACAATTACTATCTATCTATTGTTTTCTATTAAATATATTATCTTTTTTTTTTTTTTTTTTTTTCTTGAGCGTGCAACCAATTAAAACGCAAGTTGTGCAATAAAATATATTTATTACAACACACCAAATATAATAAATATAAAAATGTGTTTCGTAATCTTTATCAAGCAATAAATATATTTGACATTTGTTATGTTTTACTATGGAAACCTTTTTATAAAAAAAATTTTT
>JAFFZR010020637.1:0-10960 GCA_018397195.1 Lethrus apterus | reverse complement strand
TAATATTTGTCTATGTCTATTCGTTTTTAAGATATTTGCATTTATTCCGAAATTTTGACAGCTGACGGTCTTCGGCAAAGTTATAGTTATGTATATAGTTATAGTAATTTTATGCAACGCTAGATGGATCTATAGTGATAATAGTAAAAGCATTAGAAATTCGATATATAACACAACATACTTAATAAATCTTCTTCTTCTTGAAACAATTGAAATGCGGAAAATTAAATTTTTTTATACGGAAACGCTATATTTTTATACATTAGTCGAAAGCAAAATTTATTTGTCTTTTAATTTGAATAAGAAACATATGTACGTAAAATTAATAATTTTCGAGATATTGATGTATTTTTTAATTTTCGTACATTGTCATCCCTCCTGAGAACCGTAAAAGTAATTTTTAAATATTTTTTAAAACAAAGCTGATAAACTACTAACTAATAAATAGAATATGCTGTAAATAAGAAGATGCACAATCAAGCTTTACATTTCAAAGTTTCATAATATTCAAACAATAGAGAAATTACAAAATGCCATATTTTTAATAGGAGTTACCTATAGTTCTGTTCCGTTTTGTATATTCAAAAACGAGATGTTACTTTCATTTTTATTTTCATATTTTCCAAACATTTTTTCCGTTAACATTAATATATTATTTAGTTTATAATAAATAATATTACTTTCCAATTTTATTCTATTTCTAGCTGTGCCCCGCCACGCGTTGATTTTATTCTATTACTAGCTGTGCCCGGCCACGCGTTGAGGTGGCCCAACCCAACCTAGTATAATTTTGTTAAGAACGAAACAGATCTGAAGCTGCAGAACGCGATCGCCGTGCTCGCAACCGTGTATCGTCAAGTCCGGCTGCACGTCGCTCTGCTGCTTCTTCGGCACGTATTTGAGCCATTCTTTGTCTGTTTCGCTCGTTCTTCCTCAGTTTGATTTGCAATTACTCGTCCCACTGCTTCCGCTCCGCGAGTACGACGATCTAAGTTTGATTTTCTGCGAGGCATTATTTTGATAAAGCAGATCGATTGCGTTTTCATTTATCACAGGTGTGACATAAACATTGAAAATGTTAAGTAACAGCAGCTGTCAAGAAGCACACGTCATTTAGATTGAAAAGAGGAGGAAAATCGCATCACAAAGGCACATTGCCTGCCGTTTGAAAAAGAAAAGTTGATGCATTTTCTCGAAAAAATGTATTTAAAGCAAAAATTGAAATTTTTAATTGATATTCTCGTCTCCGATACGTTCCACACGAATTATGCCTCAATTTATCGCGATTTTAGCAACAAAAAAAAAAGCGTTTACGTGCATAAGAACAATGTAATCGCAAGGTTTCCGGAAAACGCCCGTCTTATGAAATTTGCGATTTTCGCGGCTCGGAAAATGTCAAAAGTGTAAAGTACGGAGACCGAAGACGCTTATTTTCGAAAGACATGGCGTCGCGACGGTTTGGTTGTGTCGGCATGTCGTGACGAAAAAGTGGAATTTTTCACGGCGAAAGTGAAAGATGATCGAGATATGCGGCAAATCTCGCGATCGCCCCGTGCTTTTGCCACTCCTATCGTCGATCGCGTACCGATTATCGTGTACCCATACTATTTTGACATTTTTGAGTCTGCAGATGACCGTTTTCGCGTTAATTCCAGCTTTAATTGGGAATTTTAGGTATATGACAACACGCGCGTATTCGAATGCCATGTTGTGTCAAAATTTCAAAGCAATGAAGAACTTTCAGAGATAATCGATTTTGTACAAACGAACATTACATTTTTATTTATATAGAAGATAGATTTAGTTTTTTTTGTGGAAAGAATAACAGAATACGGTAATTGAGATATAATGAAAATACCAGTTTCATGGTACATATTTTGATTAACGATGAATCTCAAGAACATACAAAATATGGCATTTTGTGATCTCTCTATTTAATGTGTGAATATTATAAAACTTTGAAATGTAAAGCTTGGTGTATCATTTCATTTACAGCATATTCTATTTATTAGTTCGTAGTTTATCAGCTTTGTTCAAAAAAACATTTAAAAATTACTTTTATGGTTCTTCGGAGGAATGACAATGTACGAAAATTAAAAAATACATCAATATCTCGAAAATTATTAATTTTAACTACATATGTGGCTTATTCAAATTAATAGACAATTAAATTTTGCTGACTAATGCATAAAAATATACTTAGCACTTAGCACTTAGCACAAAAATTAAGTTTTCCGCATTTCAATTGTTTCAAAAAAAGAAGATTTATTAAGTATGCTGTGTTACATGTCGAATTTCTAATGCTTTTACTATTATCACTAAAGATCCCTCGAGCGTTGCATAAAATTTCATGATCTTGCAGTATTTCGTTATTGAACTATAGGCGTTTTACCGAACACCGTTAGCTGTCAAAATTTCCGAATAAATGCAAATATCTTAAAAACGAATAGACATACACAAATATTATCTGAACAACTTATATTAGAATTACCCAGGGAATTCGAAAATGTAATAATATTAAGGCTGTTCCATTTAAAGTTTTAAAGTTGTTCGTGGTTGCGCACAAACGAAACTCTCCGTATAACTGAAAATTTTCAATTTTAGGTGGTGGAGACCATAAATTCAAAAAACTTTTGTCTTAAAGTATTTTTTGTATTTTGCATAAAAACAGAGATATCGAAGAATATCGCACTAATGTTACACCCTGTATAATTATTTTTGATAATATTTTGATAATATGTCGTACCACACAATCAGGCTGCAAACAAATTTGAAACAAGATATCTTTTTGCTAATGACTGTGATTCGTATTTAATTTGATTGTCGCGGTTTGCGTCGAAATGAATGTTGACCGAAGCCTCATAAACGTGTTCGAGTAGGAATCTCAGTTGAGCAAACAGGGTTCAAAGTAATTCTAGAATGGTGGTTTAAAATATCCCATCGATTAGTTGATAAAAAAAAATGTATGCAATTTGCTGAATAATGAGAAAAAATTAGTAACTCCTTCAGAACTAGACGCTGCATAGTTAACAACTAAATTGAGGGAATGTACAAGGAACAAAAGTGGGCCGTAAATATAGTTACAAAATTCTGCTCTGAACATCAACTACATTATCTTTCATATTTGGGACAGTATCATACCCCTGCCCCCTCATCTCTTCAACTGGAATTTCGTTGCCGTGTAGCGCTTCAAGAATTTTTTCAGTTAGTCCTTCGCCGAAATATTTACCACAAGGATGACTTTTATAAAATTCTCATGAATTTCAAACCCTGCCTGTACGCTTTGGCAGATTATGTCAATGTGTGCTAATTATAATTTTTGGTTTGCTCACCGCCGTATAGGGCAGGGCGCCTTGCAACATTGGCAATAATTGAAATATAATGGTTAAAATTCGACTTGCTTTCTTATCCCTTATTTCGTTATAAATAACAAAATTAATGCAAATAGTATTAGGCCTCTATATTTGGTATTAGCATCATATACAGGTGTTCAAAGTTATCGGCGCACTATTGCTATCTTCGTTATTTTTGGAGCTACAGAGTCGGTTAAATTAGCAAAGATACATTGATTTTTGGCCAACACCGTAGCTTCTCTACTAACCACGTGTCCCATGTGCGGTGACCTGTATTAATATCGTCGTAGCTCTTTTGTTTTTCATTTCTGGGACATAGTAGTTAAGAAGATTTTGTGCAAAATTTCATTTTCTACCTATTGCTACATAAATACACAGAGTGTTCCATTAAAAAAATGTAATTTCCTGAATTGGTTCTGAAATGTGATGCGCAATTGTTTTTTGTGTGGACCATTGCAATCAGCGGAAAAATCACTGCATCTTTGCCAATTTAACCGACTCTGTAGCTCCAAAAATAACGAAGATAGCAATAGTGCGCAAATAACTTTGAACAGCCTGTATACGTATACATACATACGTCCTCTCCACTGTATTCTATTAAATAATAAGATGTAGAATCTATTATTAATTATCTGTTGGATAAGATTTACATCTCTCCAGCCATCATAGACAGTCTCACAAAAATGTACCATTTTTACAATGTGCCATTTTATTAGTGTGCCATTTTAGTCGTGCACTATCCCGGTGGTCCTATTAGTTGGCTAAGGTCACCCGACCTTACACCATTGGACTAATCTTTATGTGGCTGGATGAAAAATGAAGTTTATAAAGTAAAAGTCGACACTCGGGATGTACTAATTCAACGTATTAGAAATGTTGGAGCCGATATTAAAGAAAGGCATGAATCCATCAGAAGAGCAACGAGCGCTCTTCTTAGACAAAGCAGAAAATGTTCAGAAATCAACGGCAGTATTTTTGAACATTTATTGCAAGAACGCAATGATTAGAACAGCGTGTATGGGGAATTTTGTTTTGACGCTGTAAAAACAAAGAAATATCGGATAACAACATATGAATTTTTTAAAATTATTTTTATGTGTAGAATAGACTCCTTGAATTTGGTGCGATCCTCCCAACTCATTCTGTATATTATGCATATTCATTTTCTTTTAATTTATACAACGAATCTTTATAACGTTAAATTTAATGAAGGTTTTTAAAAATCAGTTTTCGTAGCCGAGGTGGAAAACCTTGAGACAACTTTAATTATGCAGTTTAGTCTCCCCTTCGTTTATATAAATATGCCGTTAGTTTTATTTCCCTGTCATTACACCCGGTATATTGTATAAATATTTTACTAATATATTTTGTTACATTCGCTGCCTTTTATATCAATGCTCAAAAGAGAACTTATTATTCTTATTGCTCGTATACATATTGCGTAATACATATTTTTTTTTGTTTTCTTTTCGTTTTTTTTGTGAAAATCAGCGTCGGTAGGTTATCGATGCATTGCGTCCATTCTGTACGTTTATGATGCTTAGATCCACACAATGCAAGTCCGTGCCAGTTTCCTATTAATTTTGGTATTTCCGTCAATTTTTTGGCGATCGTTAATTTTCGCGTTCAATTCAAGAGATGTTTTGTTCCGTTGTACGTAATCGTAGAACCGTAAAAATATAATTGGAAAGCAGCATGCGCTAGATTCAACATGGAATTGATAAAAACCGATGAATTAATTTGCACAATCTGTTGAACCAGATTTTATATTTCAGAGCGCTTTCACCCTCTATTTTAGACACCCTCTTTTTTAGAAGTCTTTAAAATCAAATATTAAATATTGTGTTTATTTCATACTGGAATATAAATGTAACGGGTTGTTTTTTAAAATAATTAAAAGCTTTCTATCAGCGAAAAAATAAAACAGATTTATCATACAGTATGATTATAAAGGAATGTGACATAAGTTGGCTTTAACATTAATTGCAATGCTAATTTTGCTGCTTTAAACAAATAGTTAAAGAATTTTTGTATGAGGTTATGTAAACAAGGGTTTCATTGTTCCGATTCTGAAAAAGGAAATAAATTTATCGGAGAATTATAGAGGCATAACTGTGATGGATACGGCGTATACAATTTGTGCAGGTGTGTTAGAAGAGGGAGAGGCACCAGAGAAAGAGTATATATAATAAATTACCTGACTGGTAGGGGGGGGCAGCGGCGTAGGGAGGGAGAGTTGTACGCCATGTTCATCGATTTAAAAGCAGCATTTGACGCAGTAGGCAAGAGAATCTTATAGGAGACGATGAAGAGTAGAAGGGTGGACTAGAATCTGATCAGAGGAGTGGAGTAAACATGGAGTGGGGTGAATGCGGGAGGGGAGTTCCAAAGGTGTTTAGGACACAGAGAGGCTTGCTATGCTATTTAATATTCTTAAGTCGGAGCTGGAGGAAGTGTTCCGAAAAGGGCAAGACAGGGGTGTGCAATTGGGGAGGGGAAGAATTTGGACACTAGCATACGTCACTATCATAGAGATGAAGGGGGGTGGCGAATGCTAGTAAAACTAATCCAATAGTGGAAGGAGAGGTGATATTGGAATGGAAAGGGGGAAGGATAAAAATGGTCAAGGATGGGTGATGAGGTACAACGTCAGTTTTAAGGAACACTTGGAGTACACATGGAAGACGGTAATGAAGGCGGAGGTAGAACCTAGAAGGTTGATTTGGAGGAAAAAGTAAAAATTTAAATGAATGGTTGCTGGCATGGAAAGGTTGTGTGAAATGTATAGTGCTATATGGAACGCAAGTACCAGGGTTAGTGAGTACAAGTGCGTCGAAAATGCGTTGCAAAGAGGGTTAAATGCGGCTTTGGAAGGAAAGTAGGTGTGGAGCATTGGTGAGATGTGTGTAAGAATGAGACCAGGGAGAAGAAAGGAAGCAAGGTAGGAATTTGAGGAGATACTTCACCGAGGCAGGTGACGGCCAAGGATTACTGCAGAGGAGAAAGTTTAGACTAGGCGAAGAGGGTGAAACGGGACACAAGCGGAAGGAGTGGATACAGCAGGAGCGTTATGTACATACAAATATAAATAGTTAGGGTTTATAGTATTTAGGGTAATAATAAAGATCTTTTAACGTACAGAAGAGATTCAACTTAAATCCAAGAAAAAGCACCAGGATTCAAATCAAATCAAAACAGAAAAAATAGCTTAGATCACTTCAAAAAAGGTAGCTAATGAAATTATGACCAACTTAAATTCAAAAAGCATTGATTTGACCTAATCACGGGTAATATTTGAAAAAAATGTATACAACCTTTCGTCTAAAACATGTTCCTGCCATGTGGAAGGTAGCAGAAGTTATTATTTTGCCAAAACTAGACCACTAATTGTTATTATGGTTTTGTTTCAGACAGAAACATAACACTATAGACCAAATGCGTTGTATAACCGATATCACTGAACGAAAATTTTCAATTGGATCAAAGAATATCAAATCAAACTGATTGCAGAACTTCAATGTTCCTTTCAATAATAATCGTGGTCGCAACTAAATCCCTCCCTCTCAGTCCACTTAAGTTCTTCGAACTTGGGACAAGAGGTGAGAGGGAATCAAGGGAAAAAATATTAAACGTTATAACATTGACATTTGCGTCATCTCTAGGGTCGTTCTTTTAATTTCGCACTTAACTGTACAACAATTTCTTGAAGGAGATTTATACGTGGTTGAAGGGAGGTGTATCGCTTGCATTTTCATTTGCATTGGTTTACACTTTTATTTTCTTAAAACGGCCGTATATTCATCTGAATAGTTTTTGAAGTTCGAATATGTCAATCTGGATAATAAATTGAAAACGCATCTCTTATGTTATTCAAGCTGTTATAAGAATAGGACCCTTTCACGAAGTTGAGTATTTCTTCTTTTGTATAATAATTCATAGTCATTGCGTTAGGAAAACACAAATTTAATATGTAGAAATTTAAAAAAATCCTACTAAATCAAATTTAAAATCGTATCTGATAGTGTTTTCAATTCTGAAAAATGTGTGCTTTTAATGTGTGTAACTTTAACTAGGAGAGCCAATAATGGCACAAATTAATTTCTTTATGTTAAATTCCACACATCTGATTCTACAACCTGTATACACACATCTGTTTCTTCAGATCAAGTTTTGACTAATTCGAACATTATCATTTGTTGTTTGAATTCTGGGTGCATCTTTTTGTCTGACCGGTATGTTTGTTGAGACTGGATTGTTAATAGCGGCTTGACAAGAAAATAGAGGATTCTTCAAATTCAGTTTTCTAGATAACAAACCATTTTCTAGGCACAGCAACCTGACTACCAGACTACCAGACTACCAAAAGTTTCACATCCAACTATTCATCGCCCCGCGCGCCGCAGGGAAGATGCTACGGTTGTTTAATTTACCCCATTATTTACAATTAGCCTTCAGCTTAATTGAGAGAATTCGTAATAAACCTTCGATTATTAATCAACGCGTTAATATCGAACAGGAATTTGTGAAATTATAACTGCGCGAGTTTGTAAAAAAAAACATAGTTGATAATTGATTCTTGATCATTTAATAAATTATTTCCAATACAATCCTAATCTAATCCTGATAATAAGATTGTAGCAAAGTCGAAACAACGAAAGGCTTTTGCTGTAATTCCAAACAATCGTTACTTCCTAACACTCGCGAACGTACAAACTGACTAACTCACTTACAAGATATGTGAAGTGCTACAACGCAGGAAAGAACGTTCTGCAATAAAGGAAAAACTGGTTACAAACGACTCTTTTTATATTTTTAGTGTAATTGCTTCGACAAGGCCGCTGTTACACGTTCGTGGATGGAGTTTTATTAAGACTTTTACGACGATTACTTGTTTTACTTTATCGAACTTCAGAGTTTTTCATTTATTTTGCAGTTCATTCATTGCACTAAATTTTGCAACCATCTTTTGATGCATTGATTGGATTCGATTGAATTAAATGGCTGATAAGAGGGGTGGAGGGATAAAACGCTTGGGACGTGTTTTAAATGTACACAATCGATTTTTAATTGTAATATCCACAAAAATGTATTGATTCGGCCGCAGATAGTTTCATATTGTGCATGTTTTGAACCGCATCGTAAACTCGTGGGGTTTGACCCACGAAAGGCCATAACGAAATTTTAAAAAATGTTGGCATACTAAGTTTGTATTCAGTCTTTATTCGGAATAATGATAAAGATCAAAAAAATTGTTTAGCATAAACCGCCTTTCTTCTGTGTGTCAAAAGACTGCGGGCCAGTAGTAGGCATTTCTACTCGTACAGCATGCTCATACTCGCCAAACTGTCGTTTCTGGACATGTGATACATACAATTTGTTGTCGATTTTCATTTAAAATTTAATAAATAATATTTATTTTGCTATTAGAGAATTTCTTTTTTTCGTGTTGGTAACACTTATATGTGAAAACATCTAGGATGATATAAGAGAGGGGATGGAGCATTAGCGTCAGAAAATGAAGCTGGCCGGCCATGTTGGTAGGTGCCACTTTTGTGGCACCTACCAACGGTTATCGTTTGGAATGTTCTTAAATTTTTGCATTAGAGTATTTCAGTGTTGTAATTAGGTAGAAGCCTTGTTTATATATATATTAAAGTTACTCAACCAACAATAGTTAGGGGAATTTTGGAATAGAGAGCGCCGAATTTTATTCATAAATTTTGAAGCGTAGGAGTATCAGGTGAGGAAGTATTTGCGCAGGAAAAGTATTAGACGCCATGAAAGAATTCACACATTTTAATACAATATAAAATTAAACCAATTAGCTCCTTATTACGATGGGAATAACCTAACGATATTTCAAAAGTGGCACCTACCAATATGGCGTTCGCGCCGGATTCCCCTTCCGTTTCATGGCTTCACACCCCTTGCCCTCAAATTCGGCTTGTGCTCCATCCTCTCTCATATCATCCTAGTCATAATTTAACGACAGAAACTTAAATACGACAAACAAGAACTAAGATTATGTTTTTCATCCCTGTCAATAGATGGCGTAAACGGTATAATTTAACCATAGCAACTTAAATACGATACGGCAAACAAGAACTACGATTACGTTTTTCATCCGATTCAATAGATGGCGCAAACGGTTTGCGTTAAATTTAAACCAACTTAAAGATAGTAAGAAACGTTCAAATTTTTGATAATGCTTTAATCGCAACGTGAACGAAATGAAAAGCATTTAACATTTGTAAATTTTAAAAAGATTGATTTTCAAGTGTACCAATTATTTTATACGAAACATCAGAATGGAAAATATTGAATTCATACCTGAGTCAGCATTTGCTGTTGGCATAATTAACAGTGCTACATCTGAGAGATAGTAACAAAGCCATAGAACACTTTACACACATAAAAACACACTTAAATGATGCTCCCGCAAGTCTGACAAGCGATAAGCTTATGACGCGTTCGAGCCAGCATCACACAAAAAATACGTTAATTGACAGTTTACACAAACTGACATATATAGTGGTTATATTTACGTCAGTTTTGACATTTGGAAAAAAAATTCAGTTTATAATTGGCATTTAATTGTCACTTTTGACATATTACTGTTATATTATGTTTTAACTCAATATTGACAAGAAGTGATTTATGGTTATAATTACGTCAGCGTTGACATTCTAATTTGTAAATGAAAACATCAATCATAAATTGACACTTGACGAAAAATAATTTATTTACAGGTTGGTTATTTTTGTGTCAAAATTGACGTTTTTTTCATATGGCATAATTTAACGATAGAAACTTAAATATGACAAACAAGAACTACGATTATATTTTTCATTGTTTAACGGATTATGCCTTTAATGGATTAGGCGTTTTAATGGCTTAGGCGTTTACTGGAAAAAGACGACATACGGATTAGGGTTTTAATGGATTAGGCGTATTTACGGACTACCAGTATTTACTATTTACTCAGTTATTTACTTGGGCCTTGAAAGAGTTACCAGAGAAACGCACTTACAACGGATTCAATTAGAAAAATGCAGATTCTGCAATCAGTTAGAAAAGAATAATTATTGATGAGTGAAAATTTTAAATTAGGAAATTAAAATTTTTTCTTAATGTAAGTTTTAAAGTGCCTCCTTAAACAAACAAAAAATCACAAAGATACCGTACAAAATCTTAATTATAGATTTATGATGCCTTCTCTCAATTAGCAGCGAACAAATTTTGACGCCTTTTATTTAAGAAAAATGTTTCTCGCCACTGCACAAGGGCGCTCTGATACCTGTTTGAATGAATACGTCAAATATATATTTAACACTAAGAATTAAATAGAAATTTAAATCCACTTTGGTATAAAATAACCGAGGTGCATCATAGTTTCTATTGAAGGTAACATTTGTGATTAAAATTTGAAACATACAGTGCGTACCAAATGTATGGAACCGGCCTTGTTATTCCAAAACTATTCAAGCTAAATCGATAAAATTTAATATGCATGCTGTTTACAAAGCCTTCTATTATTTCCACAGTTTTGTTATTTTTTTAACTGACAAGTTCGGGAGCAGCACAGCCAACTTGATTTTTTTTAAATG